>PVKW010004718.1:0-90163 GCA_004027895.1 Orientallactaga bullata
GGCAGGGCGGAGTTACATCAATCCTATTTGCTAAGATACATATCTTTAGGTTACACCTTGTTCTTATCTACAGATCAAAGTAGTCTCTTTGGGAAGGCTTGGTAATTTTCACAGGAACTCAGGAAACTGAAATCTAACACAAAAAGTGGAGGCTTCTTCCTCCAAATGGCTGCAGTTTGGCTCAAGGTCCCCAACACCTAAGAACTGAGGTTCAATTTGCCAGGACCAATGTAAGCCAGATCCACAAGGTGGAGCATGAGTCTGGAGTTTGTTTTCAATGCCTAGTGTTCCTGCATGCCCATTCTCTCTATCTGTCCAATCAATCAATAATATTTTTTTAAGTACTTCAAATACATACAAATACATTCCAAATTTAGAAGTACAGGCACAACTTTTAAATCCTATTCATAATTAAGGATATCTTTATTGTAACTCTCAATTCTTTATTTTGGAAAATCTTTGAGATATGACTCGGAAACAATGATATGGTTTCCACCTTAAATTAGGGAGTGATTCAACATGAATATTCTTAATTTTCAGTTTACAGTTAAGGAACATTTAAAATAGTCATAATATTTTAGCTCTTTTAAAAGATATAGTCTATTTGACTACACCTTAAACCCAGGCTTGTATTGTGAGGTAATAACTAGCTTATAATCCTAAAATCATGCCTGAGTAGACCTTCCAGGCTCCATTCTTCCATTCTTTCTATACCTGGACTCTTGTAACACCCACATGAACATAATGAGGCAGAACATTAGAACCTAAGAGCATATGGAAGGAGGACTCAGTGATTCCAGTTCTTCTGCTCCAGAAGATTCCTCACAGGCCATCTCACCCAAGAAACCTTTCTGGACATTACAAATGTAAGAACTTAGTATCAGCTAAACTAGTCCATTCTGACAAACTGTCCAGTGCATATCAACTTCAAAGGTAAATCCACAAAATCATGGCTACTTTTAGTCCCTAACTTTGAAATTTTAATGCACTGAATGGTAATAATAAAAGTTGATTCAAACTAAATCTTCAAATTTTATGAACTGCTTTCCTAAATACAATCATACTGTGAAATTTCTAGACAATTAAACAAGTCTTCATACCTTTCTTAGAAGAATTTTTGTTTTAATATATTTTTTTAATTGTTGTTTTCCAAGGTAGGGTCTTGCTCTAACTCAGGCTGACCTAGAATTCACTCTGTGGTCTTAGGGTGGCCTCAAAGTCATAGTGATTCTCTTACCTCTGCCTCCTGAGTGCTGGGATAAAGATGTGCACCACCACACCCGGCTTGTTCTAAGATTTTTTTTTTTTTTTTTGAGGTAGGGTCTCACTCCGGTCCAGGCTGTCCTGGAATTCACTATGTAGTCTCAGGGTGGCCTCGAACTCACGGCGATCCTCCTACCTCTGCCTCCCAAGTGCTGGGATTAAAGGCGTGCACCACCACGCCCGGCTCTGTTCTAAGATTTTTAAAAATATTTTATTTATTCATTTGAGAGAGATTGAAAAACAGGGAGAAAGAGAGAGTGAGTGAGAGAGAGAGAAAGAATGGACATGTCAGGGCTTCTAGTCCCTGCAAATGACCTCAAGACACATGCACCACTTTGTGCATCTGGTTTTACATGGGCACTGAGGAATCAAACTGGGGTCCTGAGGCTTTTCAGGCAAGCGCCTTAACCACTGAGCAATCTCTCCAGTCCTGTTTTAAGTTTTGAGAAAATAATATTAGGATACAATTCAAAAATTTCAAAGGGAAATAGAGTAAAATTCCCCTCCATTTGTCTATTCCACAGTTCAGTGTTCTTACTCAGAGGGGCATTCTGTTACTAAACTGTATTGCTTGATGATACACTTAAACCAAAGAAAAGTCATACTATAAGGACACATGTTCTGATTCTAATATCCTTGCCATTTTCATGTTCTGGACCAAATAATACTCATTATATCAGGTTTATCATGACTTTTCTCCCTAATTCATGCTTATCTCCCAAAGCCCCTACACTACTTTTATGCCATTTAATTTTTATGCCATATTACTTTCTCTTTTTGCTTTGTTTCCCTTTTTTGAGTTTGTGGTTGTTCAATTGTTTTATTCTCTTGGACATAGCCTTCTCATATAGCTCATGCTGACCTGGAACTCATGTATAGCTCAGGCTCACTCCAAGTCTTGATCTACCTGCCTCAGCCTACAGAGTGTTGAGATGTTAAGTATGTAATATACCAGGACAGGCTATCACTTTTTGATGCATTATGGACATTAATTATTACAGTCAATATTTTCTTTGTCTTTATAAGTCACCTAGGGTAAGCACTAATTCCTGCTATTTTTTGAATATGTTAGGCACCCAGTATGCTGTTTGCATATAGTAACTACTCTATCAATAGTTGATAAATCAAAAAACACATTCTGCATTTAAGAGATTATCTGAGAAATACTTCATAATGAAAAATCAAACAAATCCACTGACATCAGCTTTATGGTAAGTACACAAGGCTGATTCAATTATTTGGATAAAAATTACTGACCACTAGGTACAGTGGCTTGGTGATATAAGGAAAAGAATCATTAAAATGGCACTTTCTTTGTTCTTTTATTGACAAAAATATCTAAGTGCTTAAAAGTATGCCATAAGTATAAATAGCAGAATATTGGTGGATGGATAAAGCTGCTAAAACATATGCACAAATATCTCATCAAGTTAGCTAAGAAGTATGAAAGCAGAGCAGAAAACTGGCTCATGGGTCAAGAAAGAGTCCTTATTCCACTGAAGTCAGCCACCTTCATACATGAAGGTGAAACTTTGAGGGACCTAAAGAACTCAGAGTATGAGAAAGATGGGCCAAATAATGGACAGAGAAGAAACTGTTAAGAGCAGATCACAAAATGCCCTAAAATTTAACCCATTGATCTGGTCTTTGTTGATCCACCTGTGTTTTGTAAACTATTCAGCTTGAAACACTTAGTATAGCCAATTAGCAGTACTTCATGATATTAATGAATGTAATCTTCATTGATTTAGAAATATGCTTTCATCATACTATTATATCTATATCTATATGCACACATATACATACATACACACACACATGCATACTGTAGTGTTAGTTATGTTCTGGTTACTGGAACAAAAATAAAGAAACAGAAGCAGCTGAGGGAAGGAAAGAGTTTCACTTCATAGTTACTAGGTAGGGAAAGAATGTCAGGAGCAGAGCAGCATTACATCAGCAAGGAGGATATAGAAAAGTTCAAAGCAAACTGGGAGTGGTGGCACACGCCTTTAATCCCAGCACTCTGGAGGCAGAGGTAGGAGGATCACCATGAGTTTGAGGCCACCTGAGACTACATAGTGAATTCCAGGTTAGTCTGGATTAGAGTGAAACCCTACCTCAAAAAAGCCAATAAATAAATAAAAAAATAATAAACAAATAAATAAATAAATACATAACATAACATAACATAACATAACATAACATAAAGCTCAAAGCAGAAAATGGGTGTGGACTATGACATACCAAGGTCTTTCCCCACTGGCTTCTTCCAGCAAGGCGACACCTCCTAAAGTCTCCACACCTTCCAGAATACCACCACTAGTTTAGGATTCAGTATTCTAAATACATCAAATACATGATTCTAGGGAACATTTTACATTCAATCACACAAACAGCTATATCATATTATACATATATAACCAATTTTGGAAGCATTAATAATGTGACTAATTTCAGAAAATAAGTTTTATAGATGAGGTTGAGGAAAAGCTGAGGCTGACCATAGAGACTACCTTTGTGATATAAATAAGCCTAAGAGTTTAATTGTGAGTGAAAAGAGCTAATTTTGACAGTACTGACATCTAGTAAACCCTTTCTTTGTTCGTGATTTTGATTGCATTCATTATTTCCACTCCTGCTTCGGAAGGAAGGAAGGAAAGAAGGTGTTATTTGGGTCTATTCAAAGAATGTGCTGATCGATCTGGTGTGCAAGTTCACCCTTTCCGCATGTACTTGTATTTTGTTGTGAAATAAAACACCAGAATCCAGATATATCTGTCATGACTGCAAATGAAAGACAGCAAAAGACACAAATAGTAAGAACTCTGTCTCTACAAAGAATCTTGTTTTAAACTTGGAATAGTTTTCCTGTTAAAAATATTTTCCAAGATTGATTCTTCTAAAACTCTATCTTTATTAGAAAGGACACAAGGATTGCTGGAAATTAACTGGTTGAGCATTTCTCACATGGATACAAAAGGTTTGAACGAATGAATTGACCTGCCCATGTTCAGACAATATGTAGGTGGCAGAGCTGGGAGAGGGAGTAATCTGAACATTATCCTTGAGGGACAAGGTAATTAACAGAATTTGAAAAGAAGGATCTTGGATTGAATTCCAAGCAAAAGAGGAGTTTGAGAAACACTGGGGCTAAGAGTTTCAGGATTATGTGTGTTAGAAATATTTTTATGCCAAATGTTTAAGAGGAAACCCAGATGTAATTTGTCTTCTATCATTATGGTATTTCACTTTATATATACCACAATTTACTACCCCCATAAAAGAGGAGTTTGATGAGTTCTGGTCAATGCATGTAACTAACTATGCAGCACCCAACAAACATTACAGTTTGGGACATTTTCTTTATGGCCCTAACATTTGATCGCTGCTTCACAACAACCTCACTTTTCTTTGTGACTTAAATTGAGCCGTTGCAAAACTTTCATATAAATAGAAACAAACAATTCATAGACCTTTTATTCCATCTGGTTTATTTTGCTTATCATATTTTATTCTTATCCATAATATAACACTCATTAGAGGCCTGTGCATTCTTACTACAGAGTAATACTGTGTGTCATAAACCTCTTTTCAAGTTTCTAATTGACAAACACTGACTTCTTTGCATTATTTGTCCACTATGAATAATTGCTTTAAAAACCTTTGTATGCAAGCTTGCTTATAAAGATTTTATTGTGTATGAGGAGATGTTTTTATTTCCCATGAGTCAATGAGTAGGCTTGTAATTTCTTGCTTTTGTGGTAGGGAAATTTAAGACTGGACCAAACTGATTTCGGACATGGCTTCATCTCTATGGCTAGAATACTGACAATGATTATCATGAAGCAAAACTTGGAAGTCTCTTATGTTTTATTTATTACAAAATTATCAACAGTGA
This sequence comes from Orientallactaga bullata, assembly GCA_004027895.1. Lineage (NCBI taxonomy): Eukaryota > Metazoa > Chordata > Mammalia > Rodentia > Dipodidae > Orientallactaga > Orientallactaga bullata. Next base: position 5,162 of record PVKW010004718.1, read on the forward strand.
TATTTTTATTTAATTTGCATTTCTTTCATGTCCCATGATACTGAGTATATGTTATATTCTTTTTAACTTTCACTAGAAAGCTACCTGTTCAAATCCTTTACCTACTCTTGTGGGGTTATAGATTTACATCCCCACATTATTGAGTTAGATGAGTTTTTCCCATATATCCCAGATCAAATCCTCTGTCAGATCTATTTTTCCTAATCTGTGGGTAACCTTTATATTCCATGAGCAAAAGTTATTTTAATGAAATTTGAGTTATCCATTTTTGTGTTAATATTTGTCCAATATTTGGGATGTTACATTTATATATATGTTTCTCTTTGAGTTAAACTTGTCTATTCTTTAGAAGGGAGAATATGGTGTGCATTTAAATACATCTATTTTTGTTTTATTTCATATGCACAAAACCATTTCTGGATGAAAATTCTAATCAGTGAACCTATCATTATACCCATACCACTTAATGTCTTGACACCTATAACTTTATATGTTTTCAAATTAGGACAGAAGTCCTCCAACATTCTTTTTACTTAAGTAGATTTGAATTATTTAAGTAATTTCACCTTTTATGTACATGTTAGAGTCAATGTCTTGATTTTTCTTTATTTTTTGTGAGGGGAGGAGGCTGGCAGGGTTTCACACAAACCTATCTGGCCTGGAACTTGCTATTGTACTTCAAGGTGGCCTTGAGCTACTGACCTTCATGCCTCCACATACCAAGTGCTATGATTAGAGGCCGTGAATCCTTGCAGTGCTTGGAAAATTCAAAGGGCATGTTCATTGTGGTTACTTTGACTCTTATAGGTCCACATGTTAAAGCTGACATTTTAAACAACAGTATTTCAATCCATTAACATGGCATAGATATTTTTCCAGATAGTCCTACTTTCTCTCATTCCTTTATTTATAGTTTAAAGTCATTACATTTGGGATAATTTTGCTCATTTAATACTAATACATTATTTATTTTAATTGATTGTGATTTGCTTAATCCTTCTAAATTTTATTTTGGTGATTTTGGTGTTCATTTTGAATTATTTATATTTAAATGTTGATATTTTATCCTGTGAATATTTGTATATGTAAATGGAACATGGATGTTCACACACATACTTTTTCTCTAGATGACTCCAAGCATCCATCCTAATGTGTGATCTTGGAGAATGTGATACTTTGAACATAAACTGTCCCCCAAAGTCTCATGTGTTTTTAGTTTTTATTTATTATTATTATTATTATTATTATTATTATTATTATTATTGAAGTAGGGTCTTGCTCTAGCCCAGCTGACCTGGAATTCACTATGTAATCTTAAAGTGGCTTCATTCTTCTGGTATTCCTCCTGCCTCTGCCTCCTGAGTACTGGGATTAAAGGCATGATTCACCACACCTGGCTGTCTTATGTATTTGAGCACACGATCCCCACATAGTGGACATTTGGAAAGCTTTGGGGGCTTTGGGGACTTTTGGGAGGTGGAGCCTTGTTGGAGAAGTTGTGTCACTGGGAGATTGATTCCAGCTTCAAGTCCAGTAGAGAGACGACTTCCTTGAATTGATGTGGATCTGTGACCCGGCGTCCTCCTCAGGCCTGTCATGCTTTTCCTGCCACTATGAAACCTCCCCTCAAAACTGTAAACTAAACACCCTTCTTCCTTCTATGAGCTATTTCTGAATGGGTATGCCCCAACAATGAAACAGCAAATATAGCAGCTAGACAGACCGATAAATAACTTGAATACAAACTGTATGGTTTTGACAGATCATTGTTACAATACACTATTAAAAATAAAAAAAAAAAAACATGAAATACAGACACAAATGTTTCCTTATCTTTGATTGTATGCATAAAATTCTAAAACCTTTAAATATTATTAGGATTTTTATGTAAGATACCGGGTTGAATAATATCCCCAACATTCAAAATGCATTCAGAACTGCAGAATGTGACCCTTTTTAGAAATAAAGATTCTTTTGGGCAGAGCTCCCGGTTCCTTGCCCACCTCCCAGTTCCCTGGTCCCAGTTCCCCTTGCTGCTGGCTTGGACCCTGGAGCTTGCTGTCGAAGCAGGTCCCTTGCTCGGCCTTCTTGATTGAACAGCTCCTGGGGCCCCAGATCCCTAATCCCTGATCCCTGCTCCAGAGGGTGTGTGCGAGAGTGAGTTGGCCAGATTTTTCCGTTTCTTCCCTACCTCTCAGTTCCCTGGTCCCTTCTCCCCTGCTGCTGGATGGGAACTGCCTGGACCCTGCGTATGAGCTGCAGAAGCAGGCCTTTGGATACCTAAATCCCTATCCTCTGGAGCCAGAGAGTACACTGGCCACACTGTAGATGCTTCCCTCTTCCTCCGGCTCTCCAGCTTCCCAGCTCTATTCCTTGTGTCATAAATTTAAAAGATAAAAGTGTTTCTCAGCCACAGACCATGAACTGTAAAATATTGGGGATCAGAGTTATTTCTTCAAGTAACTTCTTAAATATGTGTGTGTGTGTGTATGTGTGTGTGTGTGTCTGTGTGTGTGTATTTACCATATTAAAACAACTATGTTAAAAAATAAGGGCTGTAATAAAAATAGGTAATGAATAATTACATATACAAATAAAAATTCTCAAGAATAAGTTTTGCACAGACATTTAAATATAATGCTCCAAATCAGAATCTCAATTATATGTTACACAATTATTGACTTTCTACCTGTGTCTAAATTTCCAGAAATCACAGAATCAAATTCAATGTTTAGTTAGAGCCGTGCATTACCATTTACAATTAGCATTTTCCTGCTGTTTTCATTTGACCTCATTGTTTATTGTTAACGACTGCACCTGTATTGTGGTTGCTATCAGCTGTCTCATGTTAATTTTTAAAAATGCAGGCTATCATTTATATGCAAAATAAATTCTGTTGTGAAATTTTAGTGTTTCAAATATATTTTAATTCAAATATGGAGGCAAGTTGTGGAATTACAATATTCCCTCCAATATGAAAAATTCAAATGGAAAAAATAAGTCTAGATTATATGTAGCAATGGACTTTGACTTGCAGTCTGGACAAAGCAGTGAGGAGAACCATCCACTCTCTCTGGAATGGCTAATCCAGAAATCCAGACTGCTATTTTACTACCTAGTACCCTATCCAGCAAGCCAAATAATAAACCTTGTATTAATTCTCCCAGCATACCCAGGACTGGATTAACAACTGATAGCTTCCCTATTATTTTTCATCGCTTCCACTTTTAGAAGTACTGGAGGAAGCCCTATGCATCTCTGATCAATCATACAGGACATCCTGCTGCTATTTAGCCACCTTGAGTTTCCCTATGCCAACAACCACCAATTGGGATTTATCTCAGACATCCTTTTTAATTATTTTTTCCCACTATAAATCTTTCTCACTACTTTGCTTTTCTTTGAGTCTCTGCCAACTAGAAGTGATGGTGACTTACCCCAAATTGTAGTAAGCTCTGAATAAATAGCCTTTGCGTGATTTCATTTTGGGTGGTCATTTCTACAACAGTGAACTCAACGAAAGATGACACATTTAAAAGTTGTTAGTATTTACTTAAAAAATATAAAAAAAAAATACAGAGAAGAAAGTAGTTTGCTTTCACATTGGAATCTGAGAAACAAATATCCTACAGGAAAGGTAAATTCAGACCACAGTAAACCTACTAAAGAGATTGTTGTTTGTAAAGGCGGTTATATAGATAAAAACAGCACAGTGAGTTAAAGAAATGGCACACATTTCACAATGATTGGCATTTTAATTTTAAGTGTGGAAGTAGGAAATGATGAGACTAAGAAGCCCAACCTGAAATTTTCCATGTGTGGCTATGACACTTATAGTTTATCTCTGGTGTCATAATAATGTTTTTTTTTTTTTTAGATAGGAACATTAAAATTGAAATTCATGTTTTAAAAACAAGTTTATTAAGCAGGTGGAGAGGATTTTCATAATTGAGAAATAAGACAACATGGCAAATTTTTATTATTTGTCATTATCTATTGTAATTCTATATAAAAAAAGAAAAATATAAAGTACCAACTTAATAAGTGACACCAAGTGAAGAAACAAAAAATGATTTCAGTAGATATTTGTAAGTAACAATAGATGTAAAAATGGGAACCAGATATTAAGACCAATATATAATGTTCTCATTTGGGGATTTTGAGGTTTTGGCTAGCATAAATTACAAAGTGAAAAAGGAGGGGAATAGAAGGAGGTGGGGAAAGAGAGAAAGGATAATTTGAGGGCAATAGTAGATTTCATTAGAATTAAATAATGTGGTGGCTCCTTTACCTTGTATTTGTAAATATAGAAACAGATATGCAACCAGCCATGACATAGGGGAACTGAATGGGAAAGAATTTGGGGACATATGTTCAAAGGATGTATGGAAGGTGTTTAATGAATTCAGCTTTAGTCATGTCAATTTGAACTGCTAGTGGGATACGTGTTTGATGATATCTACTGCACAGTAGGAAGTAAGTGACTGAAGTATTAGAGAAATTGAGGTATCTATTTCCAGGTCATCAGCATAGAGAAATGAATTAATATAGAGAAAGGAGTTAATAACACAGGGAAGAATGTAGATAGAAAAATTAAATGAAATAAAATCAGGAAAACACAGCCACAAGTTAGACCCAGAGAGAACTTACTGAAGCTATAGAAGAGAAAGTGTAAATAGGAGAAAAGAATACAGATACATTTATATCACAAAAAAACTTGAAGTGGTGATGATGGAGGCATGGTGAAGTATAGTCAATGTGGTAGACTTAAGATGACCTCATACTTCACTCCGCTGACCCCAAACACAAAGCCATAGTTGATAAAATGCATTTCTAACAAATACACAGGAAAGTATGAAAGGAGGAACACAAGTCTCCAGGGAAATAAAATTTAGCAAAAACTCAGATTTAAGAAATAAGGAAATTTAGAATAAACAAAAAGGATTACTGAGTATCATGAAAGTAAAACTATGCATACTTTAACATACTTTTATATTTGATTTAATTCTAAAATTTCATTGCCTTGGAGATATTTTACAATTCTATATTTTACAATTCTATATAAGTTATAGAAAACTGATCACAATGCAAACTAATTCTTGTTTAGAGACATATAGATATTTTGCTGCTGTGGTGGAGGATGACTCCGGTCATCCTATAGATGAATCTAGTTTTGTATTTCTTTTTTTTATTAAGTAGAAACTTTGTATGGGCAAATCGTGTGTTGGTACCATTCCCCTCTTCCCTGTCACCATTACACTGGGGGCCCTCCTCATTGAAGTTACTGGTATTAACCATGAGGTTATGGGTTATGAGTTATGAAAGCAGCAGTTATTCAGCGGGAGGGAGGTCAATATCTCTGCATACTCCTTCCCACCTTGTGCCTCTTACAGTCTTTCCTCTCCTTTTCCACAATGTTCCGTGAGTCTTGGTGGGTATGCTATAAGTCTACTTGAGAGTTGAGATCTCAGTATTTGTGGAATTTTACTTAGATATGTTTGAAAGTCCTCATTGTGTATCACCTTCACCCTGGTACAGGTTGTCAGGCTCCGGAAGATCAGCTTAACTTGCCAATTTCTCTTTGGTGTCTCCTGGACCCTGGCTGATGTGCAAGTGGTGGCTCATCTCATGCTAGGAAGTCAGCTATCTTTTACTTGCCATGTTGATAGATTTTGGTTATGCCCTGTTTTGCTGCCTTCTGTAAAAGAAAACAAACAGATTCTCAAATGGAGGGTGAAAGCAGCACAGGTGAATGAAATGAGTGTAGTTAGTTAAGACATATTTTGATGGGGGTAGCCTCTCTTTTGGCCCAAGACTAGTGGGAGTTTCTCACTGGAGTCCATAACCTTAATCTCCATAGGATTCTGACTTAGTTTCCAGTTCCAGCTATGAATTGATTCCCACTCAGCAGGTCTCTTAGCCAAGCAGAGAGCCATTGGTTTCCCACCTAGGCTGAGTGCCACTATTACACATATATGTACATCTTGTCTGGTGGGTTGATTTCATATAGCAGGGTCCGTGCTTGTTTACAATGTTGGTGTCCATTTTCTCCTAGCAGCTCATGTAGCACTTTCTAGCACTATATAGGTTAGCCATAAGGAACTGGCTTCCTTCAAGATTTCAGCATGGTTTCTCACCATTCTGTGTTGGCAGCATGTGGTGTTTTCAGCAACAGGGTCATATGATTTATTTCAGGAGAGTAAGCAAATGCTTTGAAAGAAACCTGTCTTGTTTTGGGACCTCATAGCTCTCTCTGACCAAAAGATCAATGTGGGATATAGTCCATTTCTGGCACTGAGAATTATAAGCCAGAACCAATAATTTTAGGATTTGGCTTCATCCCACCCTCACCAGGGCCCTTATGTCTAAACAACTCCCCCACATTCCTATTGAGGGCTATATCTTTTAGTCTGCTATCCAGGAGAAAGTTTTCTATGGTGCTAATTCATTTTGTCTTTTAGGCTTTTGTATACCTCCCCACCATCTACATTTACTCTCCCCACAACCCCTTCCAACCCTATTATCTGTCCTTCAAGTTTCTTGTTAAATAAGCATATAATTCAAGTTATTCCAGGTTAGGAGCCACATACAAGGTAAAAGATAGAACATTTGTCTTTCTGTGCTTGTGTGAGTGTGTGAGTTTGCTTAGTATGATTTGTTCCAAATCTGTCCATTTTTCCACCAATTTCATTACTTCATTTTTGTCTTTCTGCTGAGTTGAATTCCCTCGTGTATGTGTACCACATCTTCATTATCTATTCATCAGATAATGGGCATCTGGGACAATTCCAGTTCTTAGCTATTGTAAATTGAGAAGATATAAACATGATAGATCAAGTATCTCTGAAGTACAGAGTGGAGCCTTTAGCATAGATGCCCAAGAGTGAAATAGTAGGAGCAGATCTTATATCTATTTGCATCTTTTTTTTTTTGTTTTGATTTTATGAGACAGGGTCTCATTCTAGCCCAGGCTGACCTGGAATTCACCATTTAGTCTCAGGGTGGCTTTGAACTCACAGTGAGTCTCCTACCTCTGCCTCCCTAGTGCAGGAGCCTCCACATTGATTTCTGTTGTGGTTGTACAAGTTTGCACTCCCACCAGCTGAAGGAGGGTTCTTCTTTCCCCCACATCCTGACAAATATTTATTGCCATTTGATTTTTTAATAATTGCTCTCCTGACTGGAGTAAGGTAGAATCTCATGGCTGGTTTAATTTGCATTTTCCTGAAGGCTAAGTATGTTGAACATTCTTTAAGTGTGTACAGTTGATTTGTATTTCTTCCTTTGAGAAAACTCTATTCATTTTTCTGCGCCCTTCCTTTTTTTTTTTAGGTAGCATCTTACTCTATCCCTGGCTGACCTGGAATTCATTATGTAGACTCAGGCTGGCCTCAAACTCACAGCAACCCTCCTACCTTATCTTCCCAAGTCCTGAGATTAAAGGTGTATACCCCCATGCCCAGGAGAAACAGAGACAGAGAGAGAGAGAGACAGAGAGAGAGAGAAGATGCACCAGGGTTTCCTGCCACTGCAAACAAAGTGCAGGTGCATGCACCACTGTGTACATCAGGGTTTACATGGGCACTGGGGAATTGAACTCAGGTTGTTAGATTTTTCAAGGTAAGCAACTTAACACGGAGCCATTTCTCCATCCCTGCCCCCTTTTTAAGTGTTTGTTTGATTTTTTTATTGCTTAATTTTTTGAGTCCTTTGTACAGTTTAGATATTAGGCCTCTGAAGGTGGTACAGCTGACAAGGATTTTCTCACATTTTGTGGGAAGTCTGTTGGCTTTTTTTATTGTATGTTTATCTGTACAATAGCTTTTTAGTTTCCTGAGATCCCAATGGTTTAGTGATTGTTTAATTTCTTAGTTTACTGCAGTCTTACTTAGGAAGTATTTCCCTATTTTTTATTTCAGTTGTTTAAGAGTTACAGGTCTTACATTGAGGTCCTTAATCCATTTGGAGTTGATTTCTGTGCATGGTGAGAGGAGAGGGCATGGTTTCATTTTTCTACATCTAATTATCCAATTTCTCCAGAACTATTTATTAAATATTCTATTGTTTCTCCAGTGTACATTGTTGGCACCTTTGTCAAAGATCAGGTAGATATAGTATTTTGAACTAAGAACTGGGTCTTCTATTCTGTTCATTTGTCTATATGTCAGTTTTTATGTACAAGTACCATGCTATTTTATTACTAAAGCTTGGTAGTATGACTTTAAATTGGATATGATGATACCTCTAGAGGTTTTTCTTATGCTGACAGTATTTTGGGGTATGTGAGGCCTTCTGCAGTTCAATATGAATTTTGTGATTATTTTTTCTATCTCTGTGAAGAATGATGATGGGATTATTATTGGTATTGTGTTGAATCTATATATTGCTTTTGGTAGAATGGCCACTTTCACAATAATTAATTCTTCCTATACAGGAGCATGAAAGGTCTTTATTCTTCCCATGCCCTCCTCAATATCTTTCCTGAGTGTTTTTTGTTGTCACCATATAAGTCTTTCACTTCCTGGTTAGTGATATTCCATGGTATTTAATTTTTTGTGGCTATTAAAAATGGGAAAACCTTGCTAATTTCTTTCTCCATATATCTGTTTTTTGTGTACAGAAAGGCTACTGATTTTTGTGTATTGATTCTGTATCCTGCCACTTTGATGAAGGAATTTATCACCTTTTGAAGTTTTCTGATAGAATCTTTTGGGACACTCATATATAGGCTCATGTCATCTTCAAAACTAGCATTTGACTTCTTCATTTCTAATTTGTATCCCTTTTATGTCTTTCTCCTGTCTTATAGCTTGGGGTAAAAATTCTTGTACCATGTATCCTTTGAAATAATAGAGGTAATTCTGATGGGCTTACCAATGAGTTGCTTCTCTCTTGCTGCTTTTAGCTCTCTCTCTCTCTCTTTCATTGTTTAGCGTTTTAACTATAATATCCCCTGGATAGTTTCTTCTCCTGGCCCTGTCTTCTTGGGGTTCTGTGAGCTTCTTTTATTTGGAGGGGTCTCTCTTTTGTGAGAGTAGGAAAATTTTCTTCAATAATTTTGTTGAATATGTTCTCTATGCCTTTGGCTTGCATTTTATCCCCCTTTTGTATACCCATAATCCAGATGTTTGGTCATCTTAAACTATACCACAGTTCCCTCATATTGTTTGAATGACTTTTTGAATTTATCAAAATTTTTGGACTCCAGATTAATTTCTTCTGTCTCGTCTTCAAGTTCTGTAGCTCTGTCCTCCACATAATATGCTCTGTTAGTAAAGGTTTCTGAGGAGTCTTTTTATCTTTCTCTTTCTCTTTTTATTTTTAAATTAAGTAAACACTTTGTATGGACATATCATATGTTGGTACCATCATTTCCTTCCTCCCTGTCCCCACTCCACCTAGGGCCCTCCTTAGTGAGATGGCTGGTATCCACCATGCAGTTGTGGGTTCTGAGTTGTAAGTGAAGAAGTCAATCATTGTGGGGGGAGGGACAATGTCTCTGGATATTCCTTCCTACCCTGTGGCTCTTAAATTCTTTCCACTCCTCTTTTGCAAAATTCCCTGAGCCTTGGTGGGTGTGCTTTAAGTCTACATTAATGTTGAGCCATCCGCAGCTTCTGGATGGATGTCTGCTTTGGTCCATTTGGAGTATCCTAAATGTCTGTCTTCATCATCCTTGCCTGGGTTTGTTCATCTTGCCAGTTCCTCTGTGGTTAAGAAAATGTTCAACACCCTTAACCATCAGGGAAATGCAAATTAAAGCAACCATGAGATTCCACCTTACTCAAGAAATTATAGCAATCATTAAGAAATGAAATGGTGGGCTTTAGAAATGGCTTAGTAGTTAAGGCGCCTGCCTGTGAAGCCTAAGAGGAACACATGTTCAAATCTCCAGGTCCCACTTTCAGGCAGGCACAAAAGTGATGACAGCATGCAATGTCGCACATGTGCACAAGGGGGAACATGCATCTGTAGTTCATTTGCAGTAGCTGAAAAGGCCCTAGCATGCCTATTCTCTGCCTCTTCCTCTCTGTTTCTCTCTCTGCATCTCTCTTAGATAAATAAAATAAAATAAAATAAAATAAAATAAAATTACAAAAAAATAAATCAAATGCTAATAAATGTTCCTGAGAATGTGAGGGAAGAAGAACCCTCATTCATTGCTGGTGGGAATGCAAAATTGTACAAGAAATATGGATATTCTTGAAAATCATGAAAATAGCACTCTAACTGACCCAGTTTTTCCTCCACTGGGCATCAACCCTAAAGTCTCCACTTCTCACTGCAGAGATATTTTTTTGCTGAACCACGTTTATAACTACTCAATTCACAGTAGCTAAGAACTACAATCAACCCAGATGCCCAACATTTGACAAATGGATCATGAAGATGTGGTACATGTACACATAATGAAAGTTTTAGGGAGGCTTTAAAAAAATTATTAGATTTTTGTTTCCTGTTGCATGTTTCTGCATCTTTTTATTGAGTTCCAATTTGAAGCTGAGGTTTAATTTTCTTGATGTTTATTGGAATGCATTCTTATATTTGAGCATGTCTTCATTAATATTAATTATCTATTTGTTGAGATAATTTATCTGTTGATTCACCTTCAGTTTGTTTATCTCTTTTAAAATCTCTCTGATTCACTTCAATTATGTTAAGGCAAGTGATGAAAGCTGTTTATTGTAATAGATGATGTTATTTAATTTCATTTGTACATTTCTTGATTTTTGATAACTTATTTCTAATTCTGCTATCAATTTGGTCATGATCTCATTACATTTATTTAATAAGCTTATTGTGCTTTTATTTTGGGATTATATTTCTGGTATATCCTCTATGTTTTATTTGGAGATCTGCATTGTGGGGCATTATTGGTAGAGACCTCTGGGAGATGGTTTTTTTATTTATTGTTTAGTTTTTCATTGATGTTTACCCATCTTTGGATCGATGCTTCATTAACAAGGCAGCAAAGAGCACCTCTTGTAGGATCTTCCATGAGAATTCTGTTTTTCTTTATCCAGATTGGAACGGGATGGCATATGCACAGATGGACCTGTGTGGAGATCTCAAGCATGCTAGCTGCTTTGGTTTGATAGCTGGTATGAAAGTGCATGGGAGTCCATTTTGGATGTCAGAAGAGTCTCCTGCTGTGTATTTGCAGCAGTGCCACCCCTGTACAACTCAGGAGCTAAGCCACAGCATAAGTGCTTGCCCCAGCTCTTCCACTGTATCCCAGCTGCTCAGGTGTGGAAGTTGCACTGCTATCACCCTGGTGGGCATTTGCCAGCACTCCCATGCCCAAACCTGACCTCTGGACCCCAGTTTACTGTCAGAAGGACCTCCTGGTGTGCTTTTTCAGCAGTACCACCTCTATTAGCTCAGGAGCTAATTTACAGCATAAGTTCTTGCTTCATCTCCCAGATGTTGCTCTGGAATCTCCCCAGCAGACATGTACCAACCACTCCCACTGCACCTTGCACCCATTCTCTGGTCTCCATTTGGTAACAGAAAGACCTAAGGGAATTACGTGATCCTTCTACCTGTGCACATGGAGAATTAGTTACTCGCCAGTGGGAAATAGGCTACTCACTGGTGCCTTGGTGAGTACCTGTGTTTTAGTACTGCACTGTTTACATCAGGCTTGTTCCAACCCCAGCACACCCCACCTGCTCTGTGGGTTGGTGCCCTGTCTGAGAGGACCTGGTGTGGAGCAAGGCTGATTTCCATCCCTCCTTGCTTGCCCCATCATGGGAGATGGGAGTGTTCCTGCTTTTGTGCCCTAGCTGTGCTGTGGAATGTGTAGGATTCATCAGTTTCCTGACTGAGCACCTCTGCCCCCACTCAGTGGGGATCTGTTAAGTTCTTACAGTATTGGAGCAACGCCCGCCTTGAAATCTTGCATATTTTACAGCTGGAATTCTAATATGGTTACAATTCACCATCTTGAAGAGAAGTTTAGTTTTTTAATGCTATTTTTCATTAGTTATGTATCTAGTGTTGATTTTTGTATCATGTCAACATTCTTTATTTCGTCTACATTTTTACTCATTTCGTTGTTCCATTTGAACCAGTTGTAAAAATTGCCAGGTGGATTCATTACATAATGAGTTATTGTGTTTTTTTGTTTTGTTTTGTTTTGTTTTTTGTTTTGTTTTGTTTTTGGAGGTAGAGTCTCACTCTAGCTCAAGCTGACCTGGAACTCACTTTGTCATCTCAGGGTGGCTCTAACTCATGGCAATCCTCCTACCTCTGCCTCCAGAGTGCTGGGATTAAAGGCATGCACCACCATGCCCAGCAATATTGTGTTTAAAACATGTTTATTTTACATCTTTACATGGGCCATAATTGCTCTCTGTCACACACAGATATTATTTTCCAATTATGAAAGAAAATTCAATAGAAATATCCTAAATATAATAGACCTCCATACATTTAGAAAATAGAACATTACTCTCTATTTAAAGATGCAAAGCCAGACCTTAGACCTACTTATGATAGGCATCAGGAAAGACAGGACTTCAGAGGCTGGAGAGATGGCTTAGCAGTTAAGATGTTTGCCTGTAAAGCCAATGGATCCCAGTTCGATTCTCCATATGTATGAGGGGGCACATATATCCAGAGTTCATTTTCAGTAGCAGGAGGCCCTAGCATGCCCATTTTCTTCCTCTTTCCCTCCCTCCCTGTCTTTCTCTCCTCTTTCTCTCTCTTTCAAATAAATAAATTATATAAAAAATAGAGGACTTCAAGCCAGGCGTGGTGGCGCACGCCTTTAATCCCAGCACTTGGGAGGCAGAGGTGGGAGGATCATCAAGTTTGAGGCCACCCTGAGACTACAGAGTGAATTCCAGGTCAGCCCGGGCTAGAGTGAGACCCTACCTCGAAAAACAAAAACAAAAACAAACAAACAAAAAAAAGGACTTCAAAAATCTCTCCTACCCATATAAAGAAACACTGAAGAATTCCTACATTGCTCTTGCATATGCAAATAAAATAAATAAAATAAAATGAAGAAAGAAAGGAAGAAAAAGGAAAAATCAGGTATCAGTTAGTGCTGTAGATAGCAAAAATGTTTGACACAAGAAAAACAGTATCTAAATTCCTTCAATAAATGGTTGGGTTTTAATTTCCATTATCTGCCTGTCATTAGGAATATGAAGTTAAAAATAAACATAGAAATAATTTCAGAATATGAAACTCTTTACAGGGATAAAGATTTAGCCAGAATAAAAAATAAGCAATAATCTAAATGAGTGGAATATAAGAAATGGTTTCCTCTGAGATTCCTTGCAGACAAAAATTACTAGCTACTTCAATACTCAGTGAAATTCACACCTGGAAATAATAATGATGTAATAAGTTCAAAACATTTTGTTTCTTTAATATTTCAAAATTAAAGCTGGGAGGATGCTACACACTTGTAGTCATAGCATATAGAAACTTGAGGAAGCAGAATAATGAGCTTGTGGCCACTGTATGTTACATAATGAAGAAAAAGGAAAATTGGGGGGGCTAACAAAAGATTTCTATAAAGGTTAAAATGTGTTTGTAAGTGTAGGGGTTTAAAAAGTAAAATAGGGTCTCACTCTATCTCAAACTGACCTGGAATTCACTATGTAGTTCTCAGGGTGGCCTCAAACTCAAGGCGATCCTCCCACCTCTGCCTGCCCAGTGCTGGGATTAAAGGCGTGTGCCACCATGCCCTGCTGAGCTTAATTTTCTTACTTGAACTTGCCAAGGTAGGTGCAGCATGACAGAAGAGAGGTGGTAACAGAATATAAATGGATTAGAGCCTGGATTTAGAGCAAGGGCTTATTCAGAAAGTTCAAGACACCTGGTTCAATGTCGAGCACCAAATACAAACAGAAACTACAAAACAGATGGGAACATACAACACTTAAAAACACTTTTATTGAGAATTTTTACAAATGTGTTGAACATATGATCGTAACCCACCCTTACCTTCTTTCGCTTTCCACTGAACCCCTTCTTCTTTCCAACTTGTCCCTTGTCTATTCACATGTCCTTTTCTTCCATCTCAGAATGTTGATGGGCTCTTCAGGTAATGACAAACCTCTCTAGATTCTTTCTAGCCCCTCTTTCACAATGTTCCCCAGTGTCTTGAGGTTATAGTATAGATTTCCCATTTAATGATGAGCACTCAACAGTCACAGATTGTCAGCACTTTGACCAGGTTTAAGCCTCCCCAGTAGTCACCACCAATTGCATGAAGAAGCGTCTCTAGCCAAAGGCAAGAGAAATTGTTGACTTTGTTGTTGTTGTTGTGAGATAAGGTTTCATTAGGCTAGCCTCAAGCTCCCTCAGTACCTGAGCTTGACCTTTTAAAGTGAATCATTTCTGATGGTCCTTTTTCAAAATGGGAACATTTTGTGGGGCAAGGGGGCTCGAAGTAGGGTCTCACTTGAGTCTAGGTTGTCCACAAATTCATGATAATCCTCCTACCTCTTCTTCCCAAATGCTGGGATTAAAGGTGTGCACCACCACACCCAGCTCTGTGTGCATTTTTAAATTTGAGATTAGAAATCTTGCTTTCAATGGCTTTTAATTTTCTGTAGATTCTTGAGGCATTATTTTTTTCACCTTACTGAATAATGTCAAAAATAGAGTTAAGAAGAGACCCAGTTTATTTTTTTTAGTACATGAAAAAGATGTATCTAGGCTCACAATATGGAAGGCATTTGGAGATAATTACTCAGGTGCATGAATCAATAAGTAATGGTTTCTAAGTGAAATGTAGTACTGTACTAAAAGTACCCACACTGTGTGCCTGGCAAGTGAAATGAATAGTTGAATGCACAAAGAGGGTTTTCAGATGTATGCAGTACTAAGTATCTCCATTGGCAAAATCACCACCTGCTGATTTAAAAATTATCCTGCTTTAAAACCAGAGCACATTACTTGTTTATGAAGGTGAGATTTTGAAAAGAAAAGTCTAAAGTCTAAATTTAATCTTGGCTTCACTGGGCACATTTACATATTTCAGCAACATAATGACTATGAAATATAGTCATCCCTTCATATCAATTAGTTTTCCATTTATGGATTAAGCCAACTCTCAATCACATATATTTTAAATTTTTACATTTGTGCTGAGCATGTGTAGACACATTTTCTTGCCATTATTTCCTAAGTTGTACTTCACTGCAATTATTTACACAGGATAGATTACATGAGTAATGCAGAGCTTATTTAAAGTACATAGAAGAATGTGCCTACACTATATGCAATCTTTGCACTTTATGTAAGGGACTTCAGCATCTATGCAATTTGCTATCCATGATGGTTTTGGAGCCAATCCCCAAAGATACCAAGGAGCTCCTTTCATGCAATATTCCTAGAATTTGGTGAAAGAGCTATGTAAAAGTATTTCCCACTTTGTAGGCTCATGGTTACTGTATAGATACATCTGATCATGTCAGTTTAAAATATCACAACTTGTAAATGCATGTAATATTCATATCTTATTGAATATCATAGCTTAGGTGATTTTGCCTTACATGTGCTCTAAACATCAACACATACACATTCAGAACACCAGTGTCCTTCCACCGTCATACATCACTGTGTTTTTGTTGAGTCTGAGCCTTTGTCTGAATAGACAGCAATGGCTTTCATGAGCCCTAGTGATTCTCTACTCTATGCTTCCCACAGAACCATAGTCTAGGACTTGTATAGCCATTCTCAGCTGTTTATGTGGGTCCTGGGGAAGTGAAATAGTCTCAATCCCTCATGCTTGTGTAGCAAATATTCTCACCCACTGAGCCATCTCTCCCCAGGCCTAGTAGAAGCTTTTTATGGCTTCTTATGTACTCACTAAACATTTTAAAAAATATCCTATGCCCTTACACATCTCCACCCTTGAGCATGCCTAATTCACTGTCTTTTTCAAACTGGCATATTTATTGTCTATCCAAAGCCTAACTTACTTATGCCATTATTCTCATGAGTCTCATGTATTCATACGCAAAACTCAGGATGACATGCACATTCATTCAGCACATACATACACTTCATTTTAATCTTTATAGTGAAAGCTCTGGTATTATGAAATGTAACTATTACAAAAATCCCTGGATTTGAAATTCACTACATCATTGTTAAATGTCTGTTTTGAAGAAGTAAAAATCACACGAGAAAGAGTGCATATTTATACTTGAATGTGCCATTGCTAAATGAGAGAGAAAATTGTATTTTTAATATTTTTATGTAAACAAAGAAACAAAAATTTGGACAATTGTTTTGCTCTCGGTGTTCATTTTCAAATTCTAAGGATAGTAAAATGATTTTTGGGATTCCAGCCTGCTAGGTCTGCAGTGCACTGAAAATGTGATTCATAGGGAAATTCTTTAGCAAGTGAAACACTAAGGGGAAACAATTTCTACTGGGCAGCCAGCCTGCTTCCTCAAGGACTCAGGGCTGCTTTAGTGTTTCTATTTGGAAGTCAAGGATTAAAAAACACATAAGTGAATGAATGAAGGGATAAATTAATGATTGTTCAAAGCCAGAAAGTGGTTTTTGCTATCTTGGCTTTGTATGTGGTAGTAGAATTTTAACCCTGTTTATTATTTATTTATTTTGCATGTAAGGCGAGCACTCTACCATTGAGCCATATCCTCAGCTTGACTGTTCTGTTTATTTTGAGAACGAATCATACTAAACTGCTCATGATAGCCTTGAACTTGTGATTATCCTGCCTTAGTCTCCACCTCCAGACCTAGCCCAGGAAGGTTTTTAAATATTTTTTTAAATCTGATATTCAGGTTGGAGAGATGGCTTAGAGATTAAGGTGCTTGTCTGTGAAGCCTAAGGACCCATGTTTCACTCTCCATATCCCACATAAGCCAGATGCACAAGGTTGCCGGGAACGGCATGCTCCGAAAAGCCTGAGTCGAGACCCAGTGCGTCACCTGATAAGGATTCGACCCTTTGGTCTCCTCTGGCTCATTCAACTTAAACAGAAAGGGGGAGATGCCGGGGATGACACGCTCCAAAAGGCCTGAGTTGAGACCCAGTGCGTCCCTTGACACGGATCCGACCCTTCGTCTCCTCAGCTCATTTAGCTTGGCAAGGACATCTACTTCTTTTAGCTGTACAGCTCATGTGTGTTGCCTTGATCGTTCTGTTTTCTTTCCTTATCTTGGCTTGTTCTTTCTCTTCTGTGAATGATCTGCAGGCTAGTCATGACGCCCGGGAGTTAGACATACTGCCAGCTTCTGATGAGGCGATTTTGTGGAATAGTATTATGTAGACAATAGGAGATGTGTTCCCAGATCAAACAAAAAATGGAATGGAAAACAATGGGTTTATTACAACAACAATAAATGGTGAGAGCCCCCTCAGGCTACTCATGAGGGGCGTAGATTAGATCCTAAAAGCTTGCTTCCTCCAGGGGGTCAATATCAGTATGACCCTAATAGTGGAAGAGTGACACTTAGGATCTGGGACAGGAGAGACTACAGAGGAAAATGGGCTGATGAGTTAGGTTTTATTATTTAACTATTAGGGACTTGAGACCCAATGGCTGTTTATCCAAAAGATGAGAAAATACAACTTCATAAAGACTTAATTCAGGCATACACTTAGCAAATGCAAGTTGGATGTAATGATTACGTTATAAAGTATTGCTTGCAGAAAGGAAAAGGAAGACTTCTGAGTTAACTATACTTGAATAATAGGCACCTGTTGTAGCCAATCTGTCTCTCACCTTTGCTAACTTGCAACTGAAAACAGGATCAACATTTAACAAAGAATGAAAAAGAAACCACAAGGAACTAGTGCCCCATTATTTAAAAAAGAATTGGTCAAGGTGTTTTTCAAAGGTGTTTTTCACAGTTAATGGTTAACAGTGTTTGCTCATAAAGATTGTAAGGGATGGGGTTAACTTTCTTGGAAACATTATGTAGTTGTAATTTTAAAGAAGATGTTTTTCACAGCTAATGGTTAATAGTGCTTGCTCATAATGATTGTAAGGGATTGGGCTAACTTTCCTGGAAATATTATACACTTGTAATTTCAAAGATTATGCATGCGTGTCAAATTTGGACACAGTTTTGTTTTTGCCTTTTTCCTTTTGAATCCTATTTCCTTGTATGAGAAAAAATAAAAGACTGAGGTTTTGTGGCAGCAAGCAGCAGCACAGCAGAGAGAGAGAGCGATAGCACAGCAGAGCGAGAGAGCAGAGCGAGCAAACAAGAGCGAGCAAGCAAACGAAAGAAAAGCCAGAGAGTGTGTGAATGAAAGAGGAGAAAAAGAAAATGAAAAAGAAAAAGAAGAGAGAGAGAGAATAAATGAGAGAGTGAGTGAGAAAAAGAGCAAATGAGTGAGTGAATGAGAGAGTGAATGAGAGAGAGAGAGAGAATGAGTAAGAGAAAGAGAAGAAAAATGGCTCACTGCTGAAGCCCGACCTGTCAGCTTGTACCAACATGTCCTAAGTTTTGTTTCGTTTTTGCCTCTCCCATTCATCCCAACTTCGTGGTCTCACCCCTTGTTGATGCTAGGGCTGGACCCCGGCACAAGGTGATGCAAGCTTGCAAGGTTCCTCATGCACACAAGTTGGTGCATGCATCTGGAGTTCAATAACAGTGGCTAGAGACCCTGACACACCAATTCTTTCTATCTCTTTTTCTCACTGTCCTCCATTTAAAAAAAAGGCCAGTCTAGGCTGGAGAGATGGCTTACCAGTTAAGGTGTTTGCCTGCAAAGCCAAAGGACCCAGGTTCGATTCTCCAGGACCCACATTAGCCAGATGCACAAGGTGTCACATGCATCTGGAATTCATTTGCATTGGCTGGATGCCCTGGAGTGCCCAATTTCCACCCCCCCCTGCCTCTTTCTCTCTTAAATAAATATATAAATATAAAAAATAAAAATAAATTTAAAAAAAGGCTAGTCTGCCAGTCTGTTGGGCTTGCCTCAAAAAAAAAAAAAAAAAAAAAACAAACAACAACAACAAAAAAAAACTGATATGCTTAGAAAAAGTAAAGGCTCCTTTAAATTAGATGACAGTATGTCCAATCCATAGAGATCCATGGAAATGATTAAAGTCTTGGCTATAGATTTGTCTATTAGTTTAAAATTTTAACCACTTAACTAGTTTTTTAAAATATCTCATTTACTTATTTGAAAGAGGGAGAGAAAGAGAATGGGCATTCCAGGGCATCAAGTCAGTACAAATGAACTCCAGATGCAAGTGCTACCTTGTACAACTGACCTACCAGAGAACTTGGGAATTGAACCTGGGTCCTTAGCTTCCTAGGCAAGTGCCTTAACTGCTAAACCATCACTCCAGCCCCCATTTAGCTGGTTTTAATTTGACCCAAATGAAAACTTAATCAAGAATATTTTAAAGTGCTATGATTTCAAATCCCAATCCTACAAAAGGTGTGTTGTAGTTATCCTCTCATTAATGGGAAAAAATAAAATAAAATAAAAAACAAACAAACGAACGAACGAACAAACAAAAAAGCATTAGACCAAAAGCAGCTCGTATAAGGAAAAGATTTACTTTAGCTTACAGTTTTGAAGGAAAGTTTCATCATGGCAGGGAAAGCGCAGCACAGCAGAGTAGGGAACTGGCTCATGTCTCTCCATGCAGCTAGGTGGGAGCAGCAAGAGAGAGATGAGTTGGCTAATGGACCAATAAACCTCAAAGTGCAGCCCCAGTGATACATCTCCTCCAGCAAGGCTGCACTGAACAACTTGCCAACAGCTGAAGACTTGAGTACTCAAACCACATGAGCCCCTAAGGGACATTCCATTCAAACTACCAACAGGAATAGCAAAGAAGTTACCTTTTGTCATTACATTTTATACCACTCTTATAGTTTCACATGCACAGAATCCCTTAAGAAGCTTGGTGACTATGAAACTAGGTAACTATCACCTTTCTTGACAATCTGGTTGGTTGTATGGACATCAGGAAGTTCTGTGCTCACATAGCACATGGTTATTTCCATCATTTTCTGGTATGAAGGCTTTAATTGTTCCACAAGACCGGTTTAGTTTACTGCTCAAAAGTGGTTGCTAAAATTTTAGCCAACGAACATGGAGTTAAATGTAGAGAGCACAGACTGATGTCCTGATTTAGTGTTGTTTTCAATGAAACTCTTTGGAAATTCTTTCCTGTTTGCTTGTTCTTCCAAAGTGGGCTGCCCTGAGGCAAAAATGTGAAATGAGGTTAAGCCACTTTTAGCTTCTTCTGGTTTCCTAACTGTATTTATGTAGGAGAAGGACTTTTTCAAATTAAGGATAGTTCTTGCTTTAAAATATGGCTATTTTCTTTCTCTCAAGATACAATGTCAGGGAAATGGCCATCCGTTTCACACTCATTCACTATTATATTTTATAGTATTTGCAAAGGATCTTTTAAAATATATTTTTAAATATTTTTTATATATTTGTAAGCAGAGACAGAGAAGAGATATAGATAGAAAATGGACATGTTATGGCCTCAAACCACTGCAAAAGAACTTCAGATGCATGCACCACTTTGTGCATCTGTCTTTACGTGGGTACTGGGGAATCTAACCCGGGTCATTAGGCTTTGCAGGCAAGCACATTAACTGCTGAGCCATCTCTTCAGCCTGCAAAGGATCTTTATTAAGAAATATTTGGATGTAAACGTGTTAGAGAAAGTAGATACATGCTGCATGTTCCACATTCTCAGATAATTCCTCAGCGATGTGAGAGTTCCAAGGAGAGATGGCATACAATGCTCCTGTCCAGTTCAGAAGTTTGCAAATGGCCTCACATGCAGCTGAAGAAATCCTGAGATTACAAATCAAACTTTAAGGAAGTTAGAATATTGTGGATAACTTTTGAAAAAAAGAAGATTGTGGGGAGAGGAGATAGAATTTTCTGTGGAGAGAACTAATGATAATAAATCCAAAGAGTTCCTTATATACATAAAACATAGTTCTTCTGTTCAAGTGATAGCTGAAGCATCATGGGCAGTGAATATGGAAGTCCAAGTTAATGGCCTGATTGTGATTGATAGCTATTTTTAAACAATCTTAATATTATTCACTTTATATGCAATAAAGAATTGGAGGACAGATGTTGGTCGTTTAGCCCAGTCACTTATGTAGTGCATTCTGGCACTAGACAAGCTACCTGTCTGGGGACTCACTCTGTTCCAGATTCCATCCAGGTCTCTCCATGTTCTGTCCGAACAACATATGGTGTCTTCAGCTGTAGGGTCTTACCAATAACCTTTGGTGGGCCATCAAGTACTCTGACAGAAATTGGTCGTTTGGGAAACATTGTAGGTCTCACTGATCAACAGCTCATTGTGGATGTTAACCACATGCTGGTATTGGGAGTTATAGGTCAGTGCCAAGGGTCAATAAGGAAGAAAAAGTATAGGTAATATGAAAGAGAAAGAGAGAAGAGAGAAAAGAGGGAGTGATAGAGAAACAGGAGAAGATTGAAGTTAGCCTTCATTATACCCTCTCCAGGACCCTGTGATTCAGGTATTCTCTCCAGGCACCTGATACAGGCTCGACCTTTTGGTATGTCCTTCAGGATATAGGATTTTATGGTACCATTTCCATTTGGGTCCAGGTGGAGGGAGGAGGGATAGGAGGGAGAGTAAGGGTAGGAGGGAACAAAAGGGTGGGAGGGAGGTTAAGGGTGGGGGACACAAATAGGAACCCGAAAGGAAATGGTACTATGAAATCCTATTTTCTGAACAACAGGCTAAAACATTGATCCTTCAGCAGGCCCTGGGGAGGGAACACCTGAACCAGAGGGAACTGGAGAGAACATCATGAAGACCAACCTTAATTTTTTTTTTCTGTTTCTCTTTCTCTTTCTCTCTCTCTCTGTCTTCTCTCTATACTCACTTTCTCTTTTATATTACCTATCTTTTTTTTCCTTCACCTTCCTTGGCACTGACTTATAACTCCCAGTACCAGCACGGAGTTAACTTTCATGATGAGCTGTTGATCTGAGAGGCATACAAGGTTTCTCAAAAAAGACAGATTTCTGTCAGAGTTCTTGATGACCCACCAAAAGTTAATGGTAAGAGCCTATGTTGAAGACAGCATATGTGGGTAGACAAAACATGGATAGACCTGGCCAGAATCTGGAAGAGTTTCAGTCCCCAGACAGCTAGTCTAGTGCCAGAGAGTGCTACACAAGCTACTGGGGGAAAATGACCGACATCTGTCCAAACAACTCGCCTTCTAAGCTACCCAGTAGGAAACAACCTGACGTAATGCTCAAACAAGTGCAGTAGTGGCACACAGCCATGGTGGGTAACCAACTGCTCTTGATTTGGCTAATAGATCCACTCAGTAGAACGGAACTCATTGCTGGAACTGGAAAATAAGTCAAAACCATGTACAAAAAAATGAGCCAAGTCTCCAAGATCAAGCTATCACCAAATGTGGACTAGAAGAGGGCCTACGAATATAAAATTCTCTCTAAAATAACTATGGTCATTCCATCTATCTAGTGCTAACTTCTCTCTCTCTGTTGGAGAATTTGTTTATCTTTTTCAGATGGATGATGAACCTGAAGGGAGGATCAGCCTATCATACCTTACCAGGGCCCCAGCTGAAACCATAGAGTAATGCAGGGAAAGGACAAGAGTACAGCTTTCTTGGTGAACAGGACACCAGAAAAAGACTGAGGGAGATAAACAGAGAGAACATCCAACTCCTACTAAGGCAGATATCCAGAGACACAGAGGTTCCCAAAACCTCATCACTGAAGTAGAACTAAAATGATCCCGACGTGGCTCAGGGAAATTCACAGAAGAGGGAATGGAAAGAGTGTTAGAGCCGAGAGTTGGGGCATTATGCAAAGAGACTTGGCCTATACCCCATAACTCTTGACTACCCCCACAATGCATGACCCACATTCCCCATTGATGAGAGTCCCTTCTAAGGGGGGGGTAGAGAGGAGGATAATGAAGTCACCAATATGAATGTAAAATTAGAATAATATAAATAATAAATAAATTTTTAAAAAAAGACTGCCGTAATCAGTGTTATTTTAAGTAAGAATTGGAATGGGAGAGTGATAAGAAAATAAGGTAACAGTAGGTATTTTTATGCAAAATTACCTCTAATAATAAACATATAAAGCATACTATTTAGGCCTAGTGAACTAGCTCAGCCTGTATAGTGGCAGTTTGATAAATGTGAGGACCTGAGTTTGATCCTCAGTGTCCATGTAATGCTGGGCATGGTGTGCGCATCTAATATCCTTGTACTGGGTAAACAAAGTCAGGGTGATCCCTGAAGCTCATTGGCTATCCAGCCTTGCCTCATTGGTGAGTTCCAAGCCAGTGAAAGACACTGACTCAAAAAGATGTGGGCAGTATTTTTGAAAATGACACCTGAGGTTGTCCTCTGGCCTCCACACACCCCTGTACATGCACATTCATACATATGGACCAACCCATATAGGAACATGTATATTCACACTGCATATATACATGAAAAGAGAAGAATGCTATTCAAAATTTTTATGTGTTTAATAAATGTCCCACAACTAATGCATGAAATTCACATGAAGCATCATATCTGAAATGTGTGTGTGTGTGTGTGTGTGTGTAAGTTAGTAATATAGAAAACACATGTTCTTTTCTATTAGAATATTCTAATTTTATAAAACAACTCTTTTTTGGTCTGGATCAAAGGCTTTAAAAGTTAAACTTAATTTTCAATCATATTGAGTTATTTGTCTATTTATGTATGGATGTTAATTTTCTTGTTTCCTCTTCATTTTAGGACCTTTGTATTAAGTATTATTTTTGCATTCATTCAGCATTAAATATATATCCTGTTTTCAGTGTTAATGTTATGCTCAGTAAGAAAATATGATTACTGCCATTATGGCCTTTGCACTTCACTGTATCTTTGACTAAAATTGTTTGTGCAGATTCATGCCATAGAAAGCACAAATATGCCCTGCAGAGTGTGGGAATATCCAGCCTGAAGCAGATGATCACAAATGATGTTCTCGTATGTGCATACATGCATTCTCATATGTGCTTTGTCAATGTGTGCCTTTTTAGTTCCTTGGAATTCATCATTCTTTCTTTTGTATCTACAAAATAGTCACATTTGGTCTTCAAGTGATAATGATATGAAAGGAGGATAGTGTACTCACAATGGCTAAACTGATCCAGAAAAATCCCTTCGTGAACAAAATCTATTATTTGGTGCAGTTTTTTTTTTTTTTTTTTTTTTTTTTTTTACATTTACATCTTGTTTTCCAAATTTATTACAAAAGCACAAAAGGCCCCTTAAACACCTTCTATAAATATTAGAGAATCACCTATGTATATGTGTGAATCCTTTCAAAATTTGTGTGTGTGTATATGTGTGTGTGTGCACACACTCTGTGCACACGTATTTGCCTATGCAGTGCTCTGTGCATGCACCTGCAGTGGCTACAGCAGAATATGGGATGTCTTGCTCCACCACTCTTCCCTCTGTTCTGATTAAAGCTGGAGTCTCTTAATGAGCCAAGCACAAGTCTAAGGTCTCTGAACCCTTACAGGACTGGGGATACATACAAGTATAGCCATGGTCAACTGTTTATGTGAGTCTTGAGGATCATACTTGAGCATGCACACATGAAATACTCTGAACTACTGAGTCAACTTTCCAGCCTCCATCCAACATTTCACTTTCAAAGTAAGTAGGTAGAAGAAGCTCTCTCCCTCCCTCAATATTAAAGTACATATTCTGTCAGTATCATTTATATCCATTTTGTAGTCTTTACAACAGCCTTGGGGATACGTGGAAGAATGGACTTGCTGTATCATACCTCTGATTTTGAACACCATTTGATCAATCTGGTTTGCAATTTGGATTCATATTCTTCATAATAACCTGTGAAATATATTCGTACTACAGATTTTATGAGAAACATAAATAAGATGCAGGGACCTACAGAGCTCACCTAATATCACTTAGTGGTCAGACATTAGTTGGTATTTATACCTCTTAGATACTTCTTGCTCTCATTCTTTACAATTAATTCAGTTCTACATATTGTTGCACTCCTATTTTATGTGCCTATGACATGACATACATTGTTTTGGCTATAAGGATATACCAGGGAAGCAGAAAAAGAGACAACGAAAATAAGTCATCTATATTATATATAATATATATTAAATATATATTAAAATATAATATACATTAAAACATATGTTCCTTTATATTAGAATATATGGTGCATATGTATGTAATTTCTATGTGATTGGAAATATTATAAAGAAATCTATACTGAGAACAAAAAACTACTTTGGTTACCTTAAGGGAAAAGTATATTATTATTTATATGAAGAATATGGGGGGGGGGAAATGAATGAAGAAGTGTGAAGGTTCTTTGGCACAGAGCATAGAACAAACATGTGATTTTATCTTAGACCTTGTGTGCAAGCTTGGATCATTCATGTCTTTACCTGGTCATCAACTGGTTTCAAATTAATTCCACTACTCAATTTATACTGTGACCCAAACTCTGTGTCTTCAATGATTCTTTTTCTCTTGTCCCCTGCCCTTCTTAGTTTTTATTTTTCTGGGCTGCTTTTAACTTCCCTTGAACAAAAACTTTCTACCCTGCACAAATGCATATTTTAGTCACACGTACAAATTATGATGAAAGCTTAACAAAATAAAATAAAGAGAGGATGCATTTTAAAAATTATTCTATAAGGCTCTTACCTGATTACCTTTCTAACAGGCCCTTTTGGATGTTGAAAATATGCTAATTTTCATTGCAGATATACTGTGTATGTTTGCAAAAACATAGCAGTATGTTCAGCTGTGATGGGAGGAAATATTTTGATAGATACCAGCTTTTTCAACCTAATTACACAGACAAAACTAATTTTACCCATCAGCCATGCATAAGTTCATTGCTATTTCTAACACTTTTGCAAACTTAAATTTATTTTTTGACACACATCCCTCCCTTCCCCAGATCACTCATTAAAATTTGCTTTGCTAAAAATAGGAAAAATGAAATGTGTTTTAAATTTGCTTTTAATAGCATTCATTATCACTATCAATTTTGAATGCCTACTATGTGCTAAGTACAATGACAGACATTTCTTACATCATAGTCCATACCCATACTAATCTAAAAGTAAATAAATATCTCAAATTGAGAGGGAGAGATTGGAATGCAATATCTTAAGTAGTTTATTAGATTGCCTAAGTCCATTTAATTACATACAGCCACTCTGAAATTGCACAAAAAGAAATTGATTTATCCTATAAAAGAGGGGTCAACCAATTTATTGAATCCATTCGTTTAAAAATGACTTGCTGAAAATATGTTAATTGAATATTCTTTTCATGCATGACTGTGGTGGTTTGAGTTAGGTATCTCCTATAAACTTATGTATTTTGAATGCACTGTCCCTAGCTGATGGTAAATTTGGAGGTAGAACTTTGCTGGAAGAGGTATGCTGCTGGGGGACAGAGTTTGGGGTGTTATAGCCAGCTCCCTTTAGCTAGAGTTTGACTCATTCTTTTGCTGTTGTGTTGCAGTTAATCAAAAATCCCCGAGGCTATGGGGGACATACATTAACATTCAACCCGCCACATGCTGTTTCCACCTGCTGTGTCAGAGGTAGTGCCCAACCTCTAGTCATGCCATTTTTTCCTTGCCATTATGAAGGCTCTTCTCAATGCTGTATGCCAAACTAAACAGCTTTCCTCCTATTACCCGCTTGTGCCAGCAATGAAAAGTAACTACAACAATAACTGTATCTAGAAAATGAAAATGGTAAAGAATTTTAAAGAATTTCAAAGAATGATGAGATAATGGAATTGGAAAGAACTGAGAAGTGTATTGGATTTTCAGGACATATGGTGCTAATCATATCCAAGATATGTCAAAAAAGAGGGGGCTGAAGAGATGGTTCAGCAGTTAAGGCACTTGCCTGCAAAGACTGAGGACCCAGGTTCAATTCCTCAGTACCGATGGACAGCCAGATGTACTAGGTGGCACATATGTCTGGAGTTCATTTGTAGTGGCTATACCCTGACATGACCATCCTCTCTCTCTCTCTCTCTCTCTCTCTCTCTCTCTCTCTGCCATAAATAAATAAATAAATAATATTTTTAAGGGAGGAAATATTTTCAGACTGATTAATATGTAATATTGGACAGTGTGACTTGAATATATCTACCTATTGAGATTTTTCCATGTGCTATGAAATTTAGTTGCTAAATGAGACACAACTGACTAGCCTGTAAAATAACAGTAATACTACTAATTAGAAGAGATGAGGTTAGACAGGCGTGGGAAGTGCTGTGTTTCATATTCCTGACTGTCTTCGGTGATTCATATATGTATCAGCTGTCTAATGACTCCAGTCAGCCTTGCAATGATGAAGTATATTCTGTTTATTTCCCCTAAGATTCTAAAAATATATTTGAATATGGAATTTTGTTAAATGCTTCATCTTTTAAATCCTTATCTCAACTAAAGTAACATTTTCTGGTGAAGACATTCTATATTACTAAACTATTCCTACAGACCATTTAAAAATGTTGTAGTGATTGCATACAGCAGGGATGCCATAGATCATTTATTTTCTAATATCATATGTAAGTAATGTCACAGTGGACCTGTGCATTTATATATTTTCATTTATTTTTTGCCTGTGTGTGTGTGTGTGTGTGTGTAATGTGGTGTGATGTAGTGTGTGTGTGCATATTATGGACCTGTGTGTGCTGCAGTCTGTGCCCCTTGAGTAGGTGAGCAGAGGCTGGAGAACATCAGGTGTCCTTTTCATCACTCTTCTGGGTTTATTTATTTTTTTCCTAACATGAAGTCTCTGATACTGGATCTTCTAATTTTGGTGAGATTGACCAGCGAACCTTAGAAACTCTCCTATATTCACTTCCCACAGAACAAGGTTTACATGTAAGTATGGCCACACCTCGTTGTTTATGTGGGTGCTAAGGATCTAGCAGAGGCCTTCTTAGGCCCTTGAAGGCGCCCATGCTTCCACAGTAAGCACTCTCACCTGCTGAGCCATTTCTCCAGTCTCTTATCCTCTGCATTTATATAAAGCTTGATCCCCCTAACATTGTTAAAAGTCAAAAAAAAGTCTCATTATATCACCTATTAATAATTTATTGATGTAAGCAAGACATTACTAGTTGCAACCATGATCATAGTTAACAGTTGATAGTAGAAGCTTTGGTTGATGTGCAATTCCTATATCTAAAGTGTTTTACTAATAATTTTAGCTTTCAAGCCTTTCTTGCAAACAGTTCCGTGAATGTGATACGTGATGTCTATGTGTTGAATGAGTGGGGATTCGTAGCATATCCCTGCTCCTGCTGTTTCAGTTTATGTTCCATTAGTCAAGTAAGATCAGTATAGAATGATTTTATTGCTGTGTATAAGAGCTAGTCAGAAGTCTTCATCGAGCAAGTGTTGTCAAAGCTGTGATAACAATGCAAAACTGGAAACATTTATGTTTCCACTGTGACACTACTTTGGGGTCATTGTTTTGTGTGCCTTTAGGGCATTCTTATTTAAATAAGATGGAATGTGGAAGGGGCTTCCTTCCAGCTTTGTGACTTTATTAACTGGTTATTTTAATGTTTATGAGAAAAAAGACACATTTCTTTAAAAACATCATTTTTCTAGTTACAAGTGTATAACACAATTTTAATGATCAAATGTTAAGTATATATTGTATATAATTGTTTATTGTTTTGTATGTAATTACTAATATTTTTTTCTTAATAACTTCTAAAGTTTATATTTTTGCATGTGAAATGACTAAATAAATATAATTTTTACCACAGTGTGGGGCAATTTTAGCTCAAATAAATCAAATTATTTCTGCTGTGCATCACAAACTTGAAAAATATTTTTTCTTGTGATTATTAGGTCTATACTCTTCTTTTAATGATGCAGTATGTCAGCACTTTTGTAATACTCCAAATGTACGATCTTTGAGGTTTCTCACAGTGGGTGCAACACCGGGTGTCTATTTCTAGAGCTGCTCTCAGTCAACTGCCTCCCACATACTTTGGGTTATAGAGATTATTAAATTTTAACAATGGAAAATATATATAAAACCAACACAATAATTTAAGAGCCTTGCCCCCACCTTTCTGAAAGAGCTGCCTATTGAAATGAAAATGCAGCAAATTCTTAGATTTGGATGGATTGTTATTATAATTAGTTCCTCCTGGATATTATCTTCTCTGATGGATAACCCACCTTTTTGTGAAAATCTCCAGTATCTTAAATGTATAGAAAACATCTTCTATCCACTGGAGATTTTATATATATATATATATATATATATGTGTGTGTGTGTGTGTGTGTGTGTGTGTGTAGCAGAAATTTCTTCATTTAGAACCTGTGACAGGGATTTTTAGTCTTGCATTATTCTTAAATCAAAATGTAGCTGTGAGCATTTCATAAGAAAATCAATGCTTCTAAAAACATAAATGATTCATTTAATTGACAGGTAGTGCATCATTTTTTCCAATAAAGGATAGGCTCTGACCTTTCATATATCTATACTTTTCCCCATGTTGTTAGCCTGGGCTGAAGTGCCCACTGTTTCCCTACACCTGGGCCCTGCACTTATTTTAAATGCGTGCTCATCCTTTAGAAACCTCCTAACTCATTCCACTTCTGGTACACCTTCCTAATTACTCATTAAATTCTTACTCTTTATCACTTCTTTCCTGGAACACAGAAAACCATCTATTTGCCATTGAAAATTAAAAAAAAAAATCTATGACAAAATAGGTGCTTCTTAATTGTTTGTTTGTATAGAAATAAAATCTCTAGAAATTATCAAGGAGGTCCAAACCACACTGGATAGCTATGCTGATACTCTTACCTGTATCTTGTTACTTTCACAGAGCCAAACTTGCAAATTCTGCAAGTTGTGACTCAATCAAGGAAAGTAATAAAATAAAAAAAGCATAGTTGATCTAAAAAACATTCAGCAATATATATGAAAATGCTGTCACTTCAAGCATGTGGAAGATATTTTTATTATGAGATGGGACGGGGGCTATACTATTATATCAAATATGAAGAGGAAAGGCTATGTTTTATATGATAGCCATTGTTCTGTCCTGACTAATTTGTATTAAATTATATATTTACAGTACCTATACACTACCTGGCCTTAATCCAGTCATCTAGCCCTAGCCTTAGCCCTACCCCTAGCCCTAGTCCTTGTCCTATCTGTAGACCTGGTCCTAATCCTAATCCTAAACCTGGCCTAAACACTAACCCTAGCCCTAGAACTAGCTCTGACACTATTCTAACCCTAGACCTGGCCCTAGCCATAGCCCTGACCCTAGCCCTAGTTTGCTTCCGTACTATATTGATGCTTTCTTCACTATCTATATTAGTCTTGTATTCCTTGCTTTTAGAACTCCTATGTAATCATTAATCACATAAATAGGCTAATTCTTTAAAAATTCTGCTTTGCTTTTGAGAAGGGTCTCACTATATAGCCCAAGCTGACCCTGAACATGGGAACCTCCTGCCTCTGCCTCTGAAAGCTTCACAATCCTGTGTCACCATGTCTGGTTAGGAAAAAAGTGAATACGCTGAACTCATATGGAAGAACATATATTTAGTATACATCAACAAAGGGCTTTGTCCTCAATGTAAGGATAGGGAATAAACCTAGCTGCCTTCTTCAGGGTAATACAGTATTTCTTACTTTTCATGCCATATAGAGTTCAACGTGGGCCAGGGCATACTTTGTAGGCCTTCAGTTAATGCCAGAACTTTGTGTCCTGCAGAACACTTTCTCAATTCCTAGAGTGGGGTTTTAGGTTCTACTATTTGTAAAACAAGAACAACAGGTTAATAAGTGAAGGAACTTTGCATAAGGGTTCTGAAAATATGCATTTGTTTTTCAGAAATGTGGTAGGAATTCTCTTCGGTTTTTTCAGCCTTCCTATTTATTACTCCACAGTTTCTTCACATTGTTCTTTTCTTGGGTCCTTAAATGTCTTCCACTTAGACCTTCTTACTCTAGCCTCTTGCTTCCACATGGCATTGTTTCTTTCTTACCTATCTATAGTACTCTTTTCTTCTTTGCTTGTTTAAGTCTTATGAAGTCATTATCCATGTTTTCTCAAATGTCTTTTCTCTGAGGAATTTATTAAGGTTCTTAAATAATGCTTGGATTGATTGATCATTTCTGGTTTCTTGAGTCAGGGTGTCAGATTGTAGTCTGGCCTTGAACTAGCTACCATAGAATGACTTTGAACTCTGCATATTTCTGCCTCCACCTCCAGAATGTTAGAAGTACAGGGCATGTACTGCCATGTTTGGCCAGTTTTATTCATACAACTCTTCTTAAAATGCACTTTTCCCACCAATACTTTCCTTTGTAATTATTTTTTATAGCCATTCCTGTCTAATACTTTTTGAACTTTTAATCTAGATTTTTAAAAATTTTAGTGTAGACCCAAAAGTCCATCTGAAAAATGGCCGTTGCAAAGCACTTGGTCAACCACCAGAACTTGCTAGTATGATTCTGTTGCTAAAGACACCATAGGCTGTAGTCTCAGAACTTTGAGAAATCAGTATGAAACTCAGATGGAAACCTTCTGCCTGCCAACTAGTTGTCATAGAACTGAAAAGCACTATGTGAGGTTCACCAGCTATATAAACAAGCTATCAATCATGCAAGCTACAAAATCAACCAGCCAGGCAAGATGTACCCACTGGCGCTATAGTGGCACAAAAGTTAGGGGAGTAATCAAATGCTCTCTGATTGTATATCAGTCCCACTGAGTGGGAGGAACTTATGCCCCATACTGACAACCAAGGCAAAAGCCTATGGCATGGAAGGTCATAGATCCTAAAGGAAAACATCCACCGTTCTTTGACGAAATTGAGAGGTCATGCCCATGAAAAAGACTTCTAAATGTATATGCTGATCCCCTTTGATTAACATGCTCTCATTCTGGGTTAGAGATCATATTTTATAGATGGCAGTGAATACCAAGGAGACTTACGACCCATAAAAATGATAAGAAGAGAAAGCCTAGAGTCTAGCACTGGACCAGTCATCTCTATCACACACACCAAGATTCAGGAAATATTGCAGAGGAAGTGGTGGATTAAGTATTATTGCTGCATCTACTGGCAGACATAGACTCTTCTCTGTGGATATGGCTCAAGGAACTTAGAGGTTGAAGTGGTGAAAAAATGTAAAAGCCACAGGGTGGGAATGCATAGTTTAAGGCGTTGTTCTCCAGACACAAACTTACTGGTCCACTAATGACTGTGATTAACAAGGCTCCCACTAAGGAAGGTTGCAAGTACAATGGGGGTGGCAGAAAGGGGACAAAAGAGGACAATCTGATTGGAATATGATCAATTTGCAGTACGTTCATATAATAAAGTTCCCAATTAATATTTTTTAAAGTTGTTCTTTTTAACTGAGAATCGAGTGAAGAAAGCAAAACAAAAACACTCCCAGCTACAGATGAGATTTTTTTCAGAAGACTTGGGGGTTCATAATCTGTTCTATGAGTATTCACTCTTTAAAGAGACCTTTAGTGAGCAGTCTTTTAAAGAACCACTTATTTAAATTTTAGCAATAAAAATGTGTCTCTGATTAGTTAATATTTACCTAGGAAAAACTGAGAGGGGTATTTAATTCAAATTTTTGATATCATATCACATGAGTAATTTAAGTAAATATTATCAGTTTTCATTTGTTCGCTTGCTCAGACTATTTCAGCACCTGTCTGATAGCAGCAGCCTATTTTCTTTTTTCTTTTTTTTCTTTTTTTTTTTTTTTTTTGGTTTTGCAAGGTAGGGTCTCACTCTGGTCCAGGCTGACCTGGAATTAACTATGTAGTCTCAGGGTGGCCTCGAACTCTTAGCGGTCCTCCTACCTCTGCCTCCCGAGTGCTGGGATTAAAGGCGTGCGCCACCACGCCCAGAAAGAGCCAAGGGTTCTTTCTTTCTAAAATCACAAGTTCACTTCTTACTTCTTCCTGTAGAAGTATATTGTCTGCATGTGATTATTACTTCATGCCCCTAATTTCATCACTTCACCTTTGATAGTAAGCATATGCAAACACCCAAGTCACTTAAAAATAAAAACTTGCAGTTCAATGCAGATAAAGCCACATGGAAAGTGTTTCTTAAAGATTACCAGTCAGCCCTCAATGTCTTCCTATCTTAATCTAATAGTGCATAACACAGGCAAGATCTGTCAGTGAAGCAGGGAAAAAGAACCACTCTGCTTATAACCATGGTGCATGCTATTAAAGCAATGCAGGAGCAGGATGCCAAGAAAAGGCCTCGTGCAAGAAGTTCTAGGTACAAACTACTCATATTCTAGGGTCTCCTGGCAAACCAGTCTTAAGTGTTTCCAACACAAAATGTTGATAATTATGTGAAGCAATGCATCTGTGAACTAATAAGCTACAATTCCAACTTACACTGAATTTCTATTAGTCCTGGAAGGCCCAATAGCAGGGTAGCCAAAGAAAACTTTGAATAGGGAAACCTTTCCATAAGATGAAAAGTAAAATGGCCAATTCTATTAGTTATGACATCATACCGAAGTTCTGTTTGCAATTTACTGCTTACTGACTATATGGCTGTGGAAAGAACATGTAGTCATTCTGAACTGGACTTTCACATCTATGAAAAGGAGACAACAAGGAAACCTAGTAGAGCTGTTACGTGACATATGTAATATAGCACAATTCTTGCCCCATAGTTAAGGTGAGTGTTGCTTGAGCACATGTTAAATGCTGGGTTGTATATGGAATAACACACTGAACTGAACACATTCTTTTGTTTCAAGGGATAGAATTCATCCATATTATCAGGCTATATGGTCTTATGCCTGTGCCTCACTTTTAAAACACTTTTTTTTTGTTTTTGTTTTTTTGTTTTTTTTGAGGTAGGGTCTCACTCCAGCCAAGGCTGACCTGGAATTCACTAGGTAGTCTCAGGCTGGCCTCAAACTCAGGGTGATCCTCCTACCTCTGCCTCCCCAGTGCTGGGATTAAAGGCATGCACCACCACGCCTGGCTAACACTGTTTTTTATTTATTTTTTATTTTTGGAGAGAGACACAGAGAGAGACAGATAGAGAGGGAGAGGGAGAGGGAGACAGATAGAGATGGGCATGCCAGCAGTCTCTCAGCTGCTGAGAATGAAATCCAGATGCGTGTGCCCTCCTTGTGGTCAAGTGCGGCATTGCACCCTTGCATCACCTTGCCTCTGGCTAAACGTGGGACCTGGAGATTGGAACCGGGTTCTTAGGCTTAGCAGGCAGGCGCCTTAACCACTAACCCATCTCTCCAGCCCAACACTTTGGTTTTTAAGACTAAATGAGATCAAGCTTATGTAATGTAGCAGTGTTAAAATTGAAACGTGAATTTCTAGCCCATGCTTTTAGTTTATGCTTTACATTATGATCCACTTTCCTTCATATATCTTTATCATACCATGACTCTGTTCATTTGTTGACTTTTGTTTTTCTATCTTAACATTTTGCTAGGTAAATATAATGTGGAGAACTTTAGGCCTCACAAAATTTCTGGTATGGAGACCACTGACAGTCAATAAAATGATGCTTTCAATTCATTTTGCATCTTTGAGATAAATATTCAGTGAGTCCTTCCTGGGAGAAGCTGTTCTGTAAATTGTTCATTTTATGATGCTATCAAGTAAGCTCTCTCAGAAAATTAATGGTTACTATCACGATTTTCAGACTCTCTATTTTAGAGAACTCAGTTCAATTATTATTGAATAATTTACAAAGTATTCATTTTAAAACATTGCAGGTTATTAAACTATTATTTGAGATAGCTTGTTGTCTATGAATAGAAGTTCTACTTTATGGAGTTCATATGAAAACTAACCTCCATTGTTTTAAGTAGCCTTGATAACATCAGTAATAGCATAGTTTATTTTCTTTTGTATCATAATACTTAAGGAAAGCATGAATACAACAGTAATTGCAAAGGAGAAGAAAATGGAATAGGAATAATAATTACGAGTGGTTTCAAAAAGTTTGAAATAGATGAGGAGCTGAATGTCTATTTCTGAAAGTATAAGATTACACGGGGTTTTTATGTTATATTTTATATTATTATTTTCAATAAAATGATGTAATGAAACATTCAAGAAAACATTCTACAATATCTTACATGAAATATCTTTTACGAGACTTGTTGCTCTCACATCTTACTTCCTTTTGTTAGTTTCTACTGGATCCTAGCCCATGTCTTAAAGAAAACAGGACCAGGTGGACATAAGTACATCACTTGATCTCTATCCTTTCCTAGGCAGCCTCCTAGCTAATAAGGAGTCAGTGCATTATGGACAGTGCATCTCTAATGTGACTTTTATCATTGCAGTTCATTTTGGAGCATCAGAATCCAGGTACTAAGAGCAGTAATAATAAAAAGCATGGCAAAGACAAGGACACAAGTACAGACATTAGTGAAGGAGGAGAAAGCATGTGATTCCTTTGACACAAGCAAGCCGGTTTTAAGGCTATCAATTCTCAATCTCAGCCTCTAGAATTTTAAATACACCAAGTATCTTTTTTCAGATAAAAAGCAATAACCACTTCCACCAGCCCAGTGGCAAGAATTTGAAGCCACTCAAACTATCTACAGAAAAAAAATTTAAGTAACAAAATTCAGTTCACAAACTGTCACATAGATGAAAGAACCATTATAGGTTTATCCTGGTCAAGTTTATTCACTATAACACTACTAATGTACAAATTGTACAGTAAACTAACCTCAGAGAAAATAAATAAAATTATATTATAAAAATCATATCAATAAAAATTGTTCCCAAACAACATAAAATTCTTTTTTAAATTTGATCGTAAAGCAATTTATTAAACATACTCATTAATATTTATTTTTAAGAATAGTTAAATTGAAATAGTTTAGTAGCTGCTTCCTGAATGAGCCCAGCAGATTTCTTTCTGTTTTACACTATATTTATATGAAAAATGCTTACTATGTAGTCATAGTACTCAGATTATTGCATTTATTTTTGTTAGGCATGAACAATGACAATAATAATATGACATTTTTCTTTTCATTAAAGTCTATAAAATTGTGTAACCAGAGAACTTCATGGAATAAAGTGATGGGATTTTTTTCTTTCTCATGTGTTTCTTTTAATGTTCCTTAAAAGTGTCCAGCAAGCTCCCATGCTGTATTTTTATCTCCCATTGACATACTAACATAGATCTTTACAAGTGTTAGAAGCAACATCTGACATTTCAAACAGGTCAGTGAACATATTTATTCTTTCCAAATAAATGATAGTAAAGATTTTGTCAACAAAAACAGAAGAAGGAGGAGGAGGAGGAGAAGGAGGTGAGGTAGGGTAGCCAGAAAGGTGACATGCACAAAAGACTCCAAATAGATCAAAAGAATATGCCTGCACTCTAATGATGCCCTGCCTTGGTATACTTACACTACAATGAACAGCCATTTAAACATAATTTGATGTAATCAAGTGAGAGAATTTTTTACAAAGAGTTCAAGATTGATATTATGCTTAGCTCCAAAGAAAGGTGATGAATGGAAGATAAAGAATGGAAGAGATACGTTTAGGGCATCCAACTAAATGAGAGCAACAAGTGTGACCAAATGCCTAGCTCCTTAACCTTTGAAAAAAAAAATTAAGCTTGGTGGATTAACTTTCTATTACTACAACAAAGTAGCTGAGATATTGAACTTGTATGATACGAGGTTTGGTTTAGATTCACTTTCAGAGTTTCTGGCCTGTGATCGGGTAGACACATTCTTTTGTGCTTGTGATTGGGGAGCTTGACTGCAATCGTGTGGGACGGACATGCTAGAGCAAAGTGCTCTCCCATGACAGGAAAGCTAAGAGTAAAAGAAATGCTACAGCTCTCACGTACCCTTTGAAATCTTACCATTCAAAAGCTGAGGAACTCCTGCTGCGTTCTACCTCCTTAGAGTTCCCTGCATCCCAATAGTATCAATCAGAAGCCAAGCTTTTCACACACACACACACACACACACACACACACACACACACACACACACACACGATGATCCTTTCTGGCAGATTCAATACCCAATCTACAATCTAGAGTGTCTGGAAATTAGAGACATTTGCACATTGGGCAGCTAAATACTGATAGAGAGT
Source organism: Orientallactaga bullata (assembly GCA_004027895.1). Taxonomy (NCBI): domain Eukaryota; kingdom Metazoa; phylum Chordata; class Mammalia; order Rodentia; family Dipodidae; genus Orientallactaga; species Orientallactaga bullata. The sequence continues at coordinate 42,346 of PVKW010004718.1, forward strand.
TCAAGGAAGAAACTTACTAAGCAGTGAGGAGAGTCATTGATACTGCTGTGTCACAAAGTCCAGCTCAGATGCTCCTTGCAGCACTTTTACTTCCTTTTTTTCTCATCTGACGAATGAAATGGTTAAAGTAAATGTTAGGGTTAAAGCTAAAATGGTGCTGTTAGAAACACTAGAGAATAAAAGGGCTTCCAACAGGATGAGAGATAGCCAAGTTGATCTTGTATGAAGGAGGACAAGCCTCTGAGAAAACCAACAAAGCTGGTTTCAGCAGGCTCTCGATGGCTCCATGAAGCCCCTGTGCTCCTATCCTTAATTGTGTTTTGTTTCTTCTTTACAAAGCTTGCAGGCATATGCTGACAAAGAGGAAAGTGTCCCAGCTTCCTGATGGGAAAGGAGACACATGGAGACCTCCTGAGGTTTGATAAATGGGCCAGAACTTCACTTCCCCATATCTCATTCAAGTCATTTTAAAGATCACCTTAACTCTCTAGCCAAAAATCCTTACAAATCCCAAAACAAAGAAACTCATTGTCAACTATTTTCAGGAACTCTGTCTTCTGATCCAAACTACTTTTTGTTTTAACTTTTGCTGCTTTCAGTTTTTAATAAACTTAATGTGAGATTTTCCTCTAAATTTGGTTTCTCTGTGTAACTAAAAGTTTTTCCTTCAATGCTCATCCATCGTATCAGTGAGGTTGAGTCTTGAATTTGTGAGACAAAGAACTTGGAGTCCTTGACATAGCATAGCTTTGATGGACCTCTGAGAGTCTGTCATCCTAATTCTTGAGTTTAGCCTATCTAAGAGTTGAAATAATTGCTCAGTCACTGTCAAAGACATCTGTCACAATATTTCTCTATCCAGGTTACAAGTTTCAGACTAATGAGTAACACTCTAGGATTTGGGGTAACTTTCACCACAAGGGTGGCTTTGTCATAGCAATAATACCATGATCCTGCATAGCAGCCCTGCAGTAGTGTTTTTATGGACAGAAAGTGTCCAGAGATGGCTACAAAGCTGGAGTTCTGATAATGCCTACGAGTTCAGCCACTGCAAACAAACTCTAGATGCATGCCCCACCTGTGCATCTGGCTTATGTGAGTCCAGCCTTAGCTGCTGAGCTACCTCTCCAGGCCCATGTTTTTTGTTTGTTTGTTTGTTTGTTTGTTTGTTTTAGAGAGAGAGAGAGAGAGAGAATAATTGGCACACCAGGGCCTCAGCCACTGCAATTGAACTACTGATGCTTGCGCCACCTGGTGGACATGTGAATCCTTGTGCTTGCCTCACCTTTTTGTGTCTGTCTTTGCTGGATCTGGAGAGTAAAACATAGGTCCTTAGGCTTCACAGACAAGCACCTTAACCACCAAGCCATCTCTCCAGCCCTCCAGCCCAAATTTTTAACTTTTTAAATAATTTTTAATTCCAATTTATTTTTATTCTTTGTTTTACTACAGTTTGAAAAAAAATGCTTTATTGGACCCATGTAAGATGACTAAAATGTCTGAACACTTGCAAGAATTTTTCTTTTTTTGGATTTAGGCTACTGAATTCAGAAGAAAATATTTTAAATGTCAACAAATGCAATCACCTTGTTTATTTCTCTAAGGAGAAAAAGAAATGAAGTAAAGAAAGAATGAACACGACCCATAGTGTTGTGTCTGCTCTATGAATTGCTAACTCTGAAGTCAAATATTGAACATTTGCATTGAAGTTTGGTAGATTTTAGTAACTTTAAAAATGAATTTTAGACTTTTCACACTGTCTCTACACTATCAAGATTTGAAGAGCCATTATTACATGGTGATCATCCCAGAAGTTCAAGTAGTACCCCTTACTTCAATCATTTGATTATTTCCCAAGAAGACATACAGATTGAGTCATCCCTGACTTCTCTGCCTCTGTCCAGGCTCCACACTCTCCAGCACTGTATCCAGTGCATCTTAAAATACAAGTCTGAAACCTCTTGGAATTTACTAAAGCTGGACTAGAAAGCTGTGTGCTTCAAGCTAAGGTGTCTGAGGCAAGTCACTCTCCATCACTGTTCCTTGTTCTTCATCTGAAAATGATTAAACACTTTTCAGATAGGAGGTGGTGAACCATTGTATGGTATATCAGAATATCATGTGTACAGTCAAGGAAGTAAATGAAGGTAAATGATTATTCTCATTCTGCCCTTTTCTCGTTGCAATCCCCATTTATTCAGAAATAAACAGTATCGTTTTTTTTACCCTTAACTATATACAAGCAGCCATTGGAATCACCTCAAAACTCAATTAAGTCTTAACCAAGAAATCTTCATATGTGCTGAAAAAGAAATCACAGACATTTACCTGCTTTAGCTTCTGTACTGCTATAGATCAAATCCAGGGCTTGGGCATTCTAGTCACTTCTCAACAGTGTGAGCCCTTGATTTTTCTTCTTTTTGAGATGTTAATGTTATACTATGCTGTTAAAGTAGACTTGAGCCCATGAGGTCTTCTGGTATTAAAGGAGTGTGCTGCCATACCCTGCTGGCATTTATTTCTTTAAGTGCTCATTAATATTTTCATTCATGTATTAATTCATATCTTCATTCATTATTCACTCATATAAAAAATGGTGAACTTGGGGCTGGAGAGATGGCTTAGCAGTTAAAGTGTGTGCCGGCAAAGCCTAAGGACCCTGGTTCGATTCTCCAGGTCCCACGTAAGCCAGATGCACATGGTGGCACATGCGTCTGGAGTTCGTTTGCTGTGGCTAGAGGCCCTCGTGTTCCCATTCTCACTGTTTCTCTCTCTCTCTCTCTCTCTCTCTCAATCCTTCTCTCTGTCTCTAATAAATAAATAAAAATAAAAAAAAATAGTGAACTGGAATGCTAAGAACATACTTTTATTGGGTTTATTTATCTGCTCTGTACATGGTAGCTATTTTACTTGAAGAGCATCACTGAACTTCTCTGTGCTTCAGTTCCCTCATTTGTAGAATGAATGTAATAGTAGCATGTTCTGAGTGTGTGTCCCAGCCTAAGTGCTTTTATGCTGTCTGTATTGACTCACCATCACTGAGTACATACAATGGGACAATATTTGGGTCAGTTATGGATGATTGTGATTTGGTGTGTATCTTTAAGGACATTTTGTCAACAGAATGGCTCAAAGGGATCTTTCTTGGTGTAGTTCTGAGATTATTTATATAAAGAGTTTTGTCACAGCAAAAGTAATCACAGAAGTATTTGCTTTTGGTCTTCCTTTTTTCTGTATCTGTTCTGACTCCCCTGACATTCCCTCCTCCATTGAAAAGTGACCTATATAAGTTGATTCTAAAGCTCCACAATTTTAGAATCATGTTTGCCCTGCCTGTCAATTGTAATGTCCGGAAACACTAGGGAAAAGAAGATCCACATATTCATTATTGAGTAATGCACTAGCAAGCCTCCCAGACTCATTCACTTTGTCATTCCACAATGTTATTTCTTTGGCCCTTGGCAAACGCTCCTGGGGAAGAGGAGGAGACTGCATCATGAATTATTTTCTTGTTAGAATGCTGCTTCTGTTTATTTCTAACAAATTATTTCTGTCATATAGAATGAGATATTACTGTATTTCATGTTTAATTGGGCATTTGGGTTCATTTCTCATTCTTATATTTTAAAAACCGATAGAATTAAATTAGAGATAAATATTCAATCAGACACCCAAATTTCTCACTAGACTTTATGTTTGGATTCCATGACAGGTATTACAAAAGCTGATGCCCATTCATTGAAGCTATCTGGAAGCAATAGGATATTGCTCAAAGTTACTTACATCTGATCATTGTAGCATTAACATGTATGTTTGATTTTATACTCGTAGTTGAGATGATAATTATCATTAAAATCTTAGTCTCTAAAACAATTAGCACTAAAACTTTTTTGGTATGGACCAAAAGGATTATAAGTATTGGTAAAGGATCAGGAAGTACAGGGTCCTCAGCATAAATTGTGGAAGACAGAGAGGTCAAAGTAGAGTGTGATTCCAGCAGTCTGCATCCACAGATCCTCTGAAACAAAAAGACAGACAGAAATGCATTGACCGTCATAACATTATATCTCATACTTTACCAGGCATTCACCGTGTTTCAACAATCTTGAGATGAGGTGATTGTTCTTATTTTACATTTTGACAAAATGTTTTCCAGGATTATCCAATAAAGCAGACCTTCATACCTGTTGCTTGCTAAATCCACAGCCAAGCATGGTAGCCAAATTCATGCCATTCACTCCTCTTTGATGAAAAAAAAAAAAAATCCAGCAGTGACTTTAATCTGTCTGTTCTAGGAGGATAAGAAAAATCAGGTTATGAAAATTTTTTCAAATAATCAAATGACCATGATGGCTATGTTCAACTCAATTTAGTCTGCATGGCCCCCATATGTAGTACTAACCTCAAAGAGAAGGAGCTGGAGAATCAATATTTCCTAGAACATTTGATGGGGAGTCTTAATGCCTCTCTCTTGTGAGGGTTGAGGGTGGTCTTAATTGAAAGAATCATGATCAAACGGGAAGTTTTTCTCCTTTTTGAATCAATGTTCTCTTTTTGTCCCTTATTTTTTTTCACATAAGTAGCTCATTGTGACCAAATAAACATGAAAGATTTCCTTTCTTTCAAGATAGAAATATATAAGAAATCTTTATGACATCAGATGTTTCTAAGGTATAATTTTGCTATACTGCAGCTATAAACATAGCTTAAATATGTCTGTTGTGATACATACTTCCTCACATTGTACTTCAAACTATAAATTTACTCTTCCACAGCTCTAAATTAAAACTATTTTACTTTGTTGTATACACACACACACACCTAAAACAGCAAGAAACCATTATTTGTCAGGTTAAATGTGCGTATTATTTTATGTATTTAATTTTCATCAGAACCACATACTTCAGGGTAGAGCTTGAGTGGATACTAAAAGCACATTGGAATGATAAACTTAACTTACAAATGTTAATTCTTCTTTTAAAAAACTATTTTCCAGGTGGACCAAATAATACAATTAACTTTGTGTCTATTTTATTAAATTCTGTTGCTTAGTAATTTATAGAAAATTAAAATGGCTAATAGTTCTAAGACACATATTCCCCTTTTTGTGTTAGTAAATTGAACTGTTTATTGTTTGAGCTATGAATTGAATATATTCAAGAAATACACTTGTGTCTTCTAGTTAGCTAACCCTAAAACAACTTCCTTACTAGGTTCTTGGATATTTTGTCATTGGTTAGCTTGCCATTTTTTAAGGTCTAGCTGTTAAAAAGAGAACATGACTTTGTGACCATCAATTTTTTTACTCTATATGTTCCAGTTAAGTAATGTATAAATAACTATGTTTCAAAGGGAGTATGTAAAATAGTCTTTTGGAGGATTGTTAAACTATTGAGTATAGTTCATAATTTCCAATTTATTTGATGTTGTTACCTTAAGGTAAAAATATAATTTGATCTTTCCTTTTTCAAATTTTTTGAATATGAAATTATCATTAATGCTTAGGAACTACTATTTACTGTTTGTTCAATTTTTGAGGAGTGTACATATTCAAAATGAATGCCAAAGGGGAAATTTTTACCCCTTCAATCACCATGAATTGAAATGTAATGAAATAGTTATCACAAAAAATAATTTGCCTTTTTAACTCTCTCTCTCTCTCTCTCTCTCTCTGTGTGTGTGTGTGTGTGTGTGTATTAGTCAGGGTTCTCTAGAGGAACAGAATGGATAGAATGAATTGTATTAAAAGGGAATTTATTGGATTTGCTTACAATAGTCAAGCAATAGCAGGTTGTAGGCCCGAGAGTCAAGGAATCCGGTAGCTGCTCAGTCCACGAGGCTGGATGCCTCAGCAGTCCCAATCCGGCACTGAAATCCTGAAGGCATCCTGGAGAGATGCTGCTCTTCAGTCCACCCTGGTCTTCAGTCCACATGGGAAAGCAGCAAGCACCAAGCAGCAAACACCAAGCAGCAAGCACCAAGCAGAGAAGAGCGAGCAGCAGAAATTATCAGGTGTGAGGAGAGAGAGCCTTTCTTCCCAGAGCTTCTTTTTATCAACCAGCCCCCTCCTCCAAGAGGGGCTGCACACTCTGGGGGAAGGGCTCACGCTGGGGGTAGGATTCTTCCTTTAGCTAATCCTTCCTAGAGGCAATCTCAGAGAGACACTTATGAGGAATGTCTATGGATTCCTAAACAAATCAAGTTGACACAAAGTTGTGTGTGTGTGTGTGTGTGTGTGTGTGTGTATGGAGACAGAGACAGAGAGAGATAGGAAAGTTATTTGTATATGCCCTTACCTGAAAATATAACTATAAAAATCCACACCTGCACATTGATAGGAACAATAGCATCAAGTATCTTTGATATGAATTTATAATAACCAAGTTGATAAATTTAAAAGCAATGAATATAGGCAGAAAATATTATATTGTCAAAGAAACACTTCAGGATGTGCACAGCTATCATTCCTATGATTTGATCAAGTGGAGATATTTTTTTCCAAAAAGAAGATATGTTCTAGGAAAGGTCACCTGTTTCTATAGACATCAAGAAGCCTAACACTCAGAATGACACATGCCTTGTTCTCCTGTGGACAGGCTAAGGGAATATTACGTATTGTTAATATGGCTGACTAACTTCTAATTAGAAACTCATTAGCAGCTCCACAACTGCAGAGTTTGATGTATTTGTAGCCAATCTTGAAAAAGGTTACAGAAGTGACTTCTGGCCCAAGACTTTCCCATCTGTCTAGCTCTTCATGCCATTGTCGTGTGCTTGAAAATATAATGGTTCTTCTTCTCCCTGGAAAACTGCAAAGGTCTACCTCTCCTGTAAGACTAGTACATATGATTCAATATTGATGTTAATAAAGTCCTCTTTTAATTGTGATGTTCTCCAAAGACATGTCCATACTATGTATCTCTTATTTGAATTATCTGTTCTTTTCCCCCATTAGACATGAATGAGTCAAGATATACCACATGAGCATAAATGGACATAAACATGAACAGAAAAATACATTTTGTTAATTCCTATCACAATGGTCAATCTACACAGCATAACACATTCACTACTTTTATATAAAAGTTTTACTTGAATATACTAGAATATTACATATATGCATATATACACATATTACATATACATAGAGAGAGGGAGAGAGCAGTTTTATCTTTTTTCCTTCCTTTATTTTCCATTTCTATCATGATTCATCTTTATATACTTAAAAAGAACATAATGTTTAATGGGTACACGTTTGGAAATAAATTGTCCCATGATTTCCTGAATGATTTTCAGTATATATAAACACATATCTTTCCTAGCTAAAGAAAATAGTAAAGAATGGAAAACAAATGAAACATTGTATTTGTATTTGTTCACACTCTGTGTTATAAAAGATCCAATGAGGTCCATGTAAATAATAAAGAGTAATTGTCTATGACTATAGGAGTTGAAGGGGCCTGACCTAATCTTAAAAATTATAAAATTTGATGTCCATCTTGGATAATCACATACAACAACAATTCATTTTTCTGAGTGCTTTTGTCCTCAATAGAGTTGGATTAGAGATTGAGTGGGTTCTTCTATACCTACAACACAAAGTTCCAAATCTTACCATTTATTCATTCAACAAGGATAACTTTCCTCCTATTATGTGCTAGAATCTGATGGAACTGAAGAAATCAATGACAGATATTATTGTCTTATGGAGTTAGTCTTGGAGGACAGAGAAAGGGCTCAGTGAGAAGTTATAATGGGTGAAGAAGACTGAGATGGGAAAAATGATATTAGGAAAGTAAAAATGTCTATAGGGCTCAGAAAAGTAGTCTAACATTTTCTGCACTCTATTTATTCCTACTTTGTAGGTTAACTTAACATGCTTAGTCATGGAAGAAAGCATCAGCAATCTTGCAGCCTATACTGCAAACCGTTAGATATGACAGCTTATTTGTAAACATATTTTCAGTTCATTTCTGTGTCTATCTATTTTGATTCCAAAGTAAACCAGTAGGGATCATTTTTTAGGTGAGAAACAGACCAAGAACTGATTTAATGACATATTCATTTAGATACTGAAATTTTTTTGTTGTCTCATTTTCTTTGTAAAATGAAGGGCAGAAGTAAGTTAAATGTTTTTGTCAAACTTCTAGTTAAAATTGTGCAATAAAAGAAAATGGTGCAGAAATCCACTACTGCAGGCTCTTACAGTAGATGAGGTTCAAAGAAATAAGATTAAAAATAAAAAGACTTGAGCTGCCCAGCAATTGAATGCATGACCTTGTAAGTGAACGAACAGCTGTAAGTAGAATACTTACACAAAAGCTGAAGTTATTTAGAGATTGAATAAAACTGAAAAGCACCCAGAAACCTCCCAGATGACAGGTTTCAACCAGCTGAGTTTTCCTTGTAAATTGTGGAAAGCCTCTGACGGTAAATGAACAAGATAAGAGTCAGCCAACATAAAATAAGGCAGACTCTTTGGACAAAAGAAAACTAGATGGTAACACATCTGAAAACTAGTTGTGGGAAAGTATTTGAATACAGCGTGCCTAGCACAACACTTTCAATCCTTGCAGTCACAATATAAAATATTGTTTATAAATTGTTTAACCAATGTTCCCCATGTAGTCAAAAGTTCCCACAGCACAAGGTTGCCCCTTACAATTATTTAGTAGCTCCCTTCAGATTGACTTGAGCTATAATAATCAGAAAGCATATATTCCAAAATCACTTTCACACATCCAGTAGATTCAGATATTAAGTTACTCACTGCACTGACTGACATCTTAGGTCTGCAACTTGAGACAGAGATTAGTGGTCACACAAGGTAGTCAGCTTGTGCAGATGTTGGCAGCATTTAAAATAAATGAATTGTTCCAGAGCCAAGGCCAAAATTATTTCTACTCAATCTCACAGTTTAGGTAGAATGCTATTTTATCAAGGAAGCTTCCTCAGGCTGAGTTATGTCAGGCCATTCTTGTCCTTTGTCCTATTTCTCTTTGCTAGCTTTTAAGTAAGTATAATTGAATTAAGAGCAATTGATTGGGCTAGAGAGATGGCTTAGCCGTTACAGCACTTGCCTGAGAAGCGTAAGAACACATGGTCTACTCTCCAGATCCCACATTAGCCAGTTGCACAAAGGTGAGGCAAGCGCAAGGTCTCACATACCCACTAGGTGGCACAAGCGCCCGGAGTTTGATTGCATGGCTGAGACCCTGGCATGCCAATTCTCTTTCGCCTCTCTCCCTGTCGCTCTCTCACACTCTCTCGCTCTAAAAAAAAAAAAAAAAAAAAAAAAAAAAAAAAAAAAAAAGAACAATTAATTGTCCAACATTTCATCTTCTGTGACAAGTAAGCCATCTAAGTAGAAGAAATATGCCTGTCTCATTTACTACTCCTTCTCTAGTATTCTGCAATAATACTACATTTTGCTAATAACAGGTATTAATAAATATTGGTGAAATAATTTATGATAACGATTCTGGCTTGACATTTAAGAAGCTAGGTTTTATTTCAAGAATGCTGATGTGTAGTAAAGGGACATGTTTTTTAGCAAGGTAAGGCCTATAATCCTTATTTTCTCTTTTATGGCTATTACAAGGTAGTGAGTGCCAACTTGAGCTGTCATATGTACTCATTCACAAACTAGTTTGTTAATGAAGTTTTTATTTCAGTATGTGAAATGAGCATGTTGAAAAATTAGCTGGATATCTCAGGGTCCAGAGTCAGGCCAGAAGGGAGGCAGCATAATTAAGAGCTAATACCTACAGTGAAATTGTGGAAATTTGACAACTGGCTTTACCATGTGATGTGGGCTAGATGACGTCTTCAGGCTTCAGTATCCATATCAATGAATTAAGGGTGATTTAAGAATTAAAGTAATTAAAACATCAAATACCCTCAACATTTCTGGGCACTAAGTAAGTGATTAAACATAATATTGTGGTGGTTTGATTCAGGTGTTCCCCATAAACTTAGGTTTGCTGAATGTCTGATCTCCAGCTGTTGGCCATTTGGGAATTGGAACCTTGTTGGAGATGTGTTGTTGGGGAGGAGTTATGGGACTTATAACCAGCTTCCCCTTGCCAGTGTTTGGCACACTTCCTGCTGCTGCTATTTTCCACCTGTAATTGGTCAGGAGGTAATGCCCAGCCTCTGCTCATGTCATCATTTTCCTTGCGTCATGGAGCTTCCCCTCAGAGTGTGTAAGCTAAAATAAACCCTTTCCTCACACAAACTACTTGATTAGCTGCTTTGTGCCATCAACAAGAGGGTAATTACAACAGATATTATCAAATATGATATTTATAATTTTCTCTTTTGATCGGTAGAGAGGTTGAAAGTTATCTTAATTCTTGAGTTATAAACAATGCCATTCTGTAAAGATTAGTGGATGAGGAGGCAGAGAGAAATGAAGGAAATTAGAAGATTTCCAGTGTATGTAACTAGAATGGAATGTTAAGTGATAAATACAGAGCAGGATATGATGTATTAATTTCTCTTTGATCAATTCAGTGGGTATTGATGTCACTCTGAACAGTCAGCAGGTTTGGAGGAGTGCACTCTTAGAATTGCCTGTGGGTTATCCAAAGAGAGCTATGTTATTTTATTTAATTAATTAATTAATTAATTTTTTGGTTTTGCAAGGTAGGGTCTCACTCTGGTGCAGGCTGACCTAGAATTAACTATGTAGTCTCAGGGTGACCTCGAATTCTCGGAGATCCTTCTACCTCTGCCTCCCGAGTGCTGGGATTAAAGGTGTGTGTCACCACGCCCGGTGAGCTACGTTATTTTAATTAACACAAGCAATAGCACTGGAATGAAGACTTGGCTCTAAATGAAAAAGGTAAGGAAGAGAAGAATAGTGAGAGGACGGATGAAATCACCAGTGTTGAATGATTAAAATGGAAAGTTCTCAAATAACTCCTTTGTACAGGCAACAGCATGGGCACTGATTAAATTAGAAGAATGACCAGGATTACAAAGAAAGAAGTAGGAGATAATGTCAACTCATAGAGCAACAGAAAGCAATCTTCAGATATGGAGAGATGGCTTAGTGGTTACGTGTTTGCCTGTGAAGCTTAAGGACCCTGGTTCAAGGCTCAATTCTGCAGGTCCCACGTAAGACAGATGTACAAGGTGATGCATGCATCTGGAATTGGTTTGCAGTGGATAGAGGCCCTGGCATGCCCTCTCTCTCTCTCTCTCTCCCTTTCTCTGTCTCTAATAATTAAATAAATAAGAATTTAAAAAAAGAAAGCAATCTTCATAGTGCATATGTTTGGAGAATTAATGTAACATCGAAAGTTCCCTTTCTGATAGAGTATAAATTTTCTATTAATATATAAAAATTATAATAAACAGTGGTTTAAAACAATATCTCAATGTTCTATTGGCCAGGTACATGGAACACTCAACTGAGTTTTCTGCTCAGGGTTTCATAAGAAAAGAACTAATTTCTAAGGGCAGAGGAGATGTCTTAGCTATTAAGAGTGCTTGCCATGCAATCATAAGGGTCTTTAAGGGCAACATTTACTCTGTGCTTGATCCACCTAAACCCATCTGAACACATCTAGGTATGGTTTTACATAACTATAACACCAGCACTATGTGGGTCTAAGGCCAAAGAATCATTGTGACACATTAGTCAGCAAGGATGAACAAAATCTGCAACATTGTCTGAAATGTATGAGCTATAGAGAACAACTGATGTTCTGATCAGGCCATTTGCACAGTAGGTATGCTCACCTTACATGCATATGCATAGACCATAACAAAAACAGAGAGAGAGAGAGAGAGAGAGAGAAGGAAGGAAGGAAGGAAGGAAGGAAGGAAGGAAGGAAGGAAGGAAGGAAGGAAGGAAGGAAGAAAAGAAGGAAGGAAAGAAATGACTTTAAAGATCCTTGATACTGAAAACCTACGACAGGGGTAGTCATACGCACTAGGGGTGTAATGTCTGTTGGTGTCTGGCTAAATGTATATACTATTCTCACCAAACTGCCCACGAAGCACTTCTCTTAATATCCAAACCCACATATTAATGCTACTCTCACTTTTGGTTAGAGAAGCTTCTCTTTTCAGATGGCGGTGACCTTGGGATGACTCAGAAGGCAAAATGGTACTGAGAAGAAGGGACAGAGGAGTGCTCAGCACTGAAACATCTCTAATACACCTCCTAAGGCTCAGGGTCCATAGCAGAAGAGGGGCCAGAAAGAATGTGAGAGCCAAAGGAAGGGTAGGACTCCTTCCAACGTGCTCTTCCAGACACAAAATGGCCTGGATATCCATGACCTCACAGTGCCTGACACTACCTACACAAGACCATCATAATAGGAGAAAAAGATCATGACATCCAAATGAAAAGAGAGACTGATTGAGAGGGGGAGGGGATATGATGGAGAGTGACTTTCAAAGGGGAGAGTGTGGGAAGGGAGGGAAGTAACATGGGATATTGTCTATAACTAAGGAAATTGTCAATAAAAATAAATTAATTAAAAAAGATCCTTGAAAATTCATGGAACTGAAAATATTCATTTTATATGAATGATATGCTCAAAATATATAATTTTTCAATTTGCCTTTTCTTCTTTTCTTATTTTCATGATGCCATTTTGTATCCACAAACATTAACAAGTCACCTGTTTTTGTAGTACTGCATATGAATATTGATTTAAATAAAATGTAAATATGACACATTTAAAGTTAAATACTGTCCCGTTTATCTGGATATCTATTTTTGTTACCATAAGTAACAAATTATTCAATGACATTTCTATGTCATATATATATATATATATATATCCAGATATAGATAGAATGTTACAATATGCATGGAAAAGAATCTCTAAATGAAATCATATACATATTTAATACAATTCCCCAATAGCCCAATTACTTTCAAACACAGGTACGTATTGACACTCCTACTGAAAGAATGAAAATTTCCTCTTTTTTTTAAGTATTAGCCATCATGATAGTTACTAGTTTAATGAGTGAAAAGTACTCCCTGTATTTAAATAATTTATATGTTACAATGTGGATTTTTTAATGCCTTGCAAGTATCAATTCCATGTTTCTATCGTCTATTTTGTAAGTGGATATGTCAACATTTGTGTCTATCCTTAAGCATTCTGTCCCTTCATCTAATATCCTCTCTCTTTTGCTGTTCATTTTAAAGATTGATTTAAGAATGTCTTGCCTAACATAAGTATGTAGAAAATTATACTGTATTTTCTTCCTGTCTCTCTTATATGTAAAATATAATGTATTAATTATATATAGTAACTTCATGTGGTTCCATTTGCCTTGCTTTTTGTGGGTTTGAGTTATGGCTGATAAACATCAATCTTTATCATCTTAATCATGTGTCGTAAATTGTTTCAACATTTATTTTCAATCCATTTTCATTCATTCACTTGAAATGCCACATTAATTTATTCTCTACTTTTATGACCTACACAGTTTTGGTCCTGGTGTATTTTTACATATTATCATATACTTACAATTGTACTGTGATAAAAATTTGAATATTATGGGTATTGAATATTTTAATATTTCATAGGCTATATATACCTTTTAGTGTTTCTGTTCTTTTCATATTTTCTTCATGTTTTTGTAAACTACCTTCATCTTTATTATGAAACTACATTATTGCCATCTTTTAAAATTTTGATAAAATTTTATTGAAAATGCACTAAATTTACTAGGTATACTACTTATTATTTCTCATCAAGAAGCATAATATATTACTTCAGTAACTCAAGGCCTTTATTATGGGCTTCACAGAGCTTTGTTAGTGCCTTTATTAACATTCTCTATCTCTCTCTTTCTCTTTCTCACTTTATCTCTCATTTATATAGTTTTTACTGCTTATATGATACAGTGTTATTTTCCAAGGTTTCAGGAGAGTGTGCAGGTTATTTGAGTTTAGGACAAGACCTGATGAGTGGTTTTGGCCTATCACTCCAGGGCATGTGAAGTAAAGCAAATCTTCTCCATTTCTTAACATGTTGAAAAACACATGCCTAACACCCCATGTTAAACCCTGTACTCCATGATCAACATTACTTTTTGAGGGCAGGTCTCCCTATTCCTATCACCTGGCTCACAGATGCTAAAGCCACTTAGAAACTGTGCCTCTGAACTAAACATTCTGGTAGATATTTGGGTCGTGGGTGTTATTCACTTACTTAGAAGTATTTTCAATTTATTTCCATAACAATAATATGACAGTACAGTCTCATTACATGACAAGCATGTTCATTTTTTCCAAGTATCCACCATATCCAATTGTTCTTTCAAGAAAGAACTCCAGTGTTTGCAGCATCATTACTTGAAATAATTATTTGGGTACTTATTTTCTTTTCCCATCTCTATGCCATTTCTTAGATTTCCAGCATACTAGAATTTGACCTTTTTTTTTAAAGGAAGATAAGCTTTGTTTTTATTTATTTATATGAGAGAGAGAGAGAGAGACATAGACAAAGAAAGAGGTTAGAGAGATAGATAGATGATTGATAGATGATAGATAGATAGATAGATAGATAGATAGATAGATAGATAGATGATAGAAAGATGATAGACATACAGAATGGAAATGCCAGGGCCTTCAGCCATTGCAAATGAACCTCCAGGCTCATGCACCAACTTGTTCATTTGGCTTTGGTGAATGCTATGGAATTGAACCTGAGTTTTTTGGCATTGTAGCAAGCACCTTAACAACTAAGCCATCTCTCCAGCCCTAGTTTCACTATTTTTATTATCTACAATGATTTGTATTTATGTGCACCTTTACATACCTTATACCTTTTTGTTGAATTTGTGGCATGAGAGAGGAGGAGGCATATTATGGTGTTTAGGCAACACTTGGAAAAGGGAGTTGAAATCACTTTCCAATAGTGTAAAAATGAACAGCATCCCAATGATTCAGGCAATTAAATGACAAAGATAAGCTTAAATATTTGTATTAACTTAGAAATATTTTCACTATATTATCTATAACATGATGTGGAAATATAGTCTTATTACCTGTCAAGCATGGTAAATTATGCTTAATGTTCTTGGTTCCTAATTAAGTCTTTCCTCAATGGTATTAGAAATCCATTAAACTATTTAAGCTGTTCCTACTTGCAAATTGGGATCGGTGGTTTCTGTTTATTAAAACTAAGCATGAAATGAGTTAAAACCACAATGTTAAATGGAAAAAAGTAAATAAAATTTTAGTTAAAAATAAAGTGACATTTTCTTTTGAACAGAGAGTTCTCAAAAATTATTGTGATAAACTGTAATTTATGAGATTCAATTTATTTGAAACCAAAAGATTTATGATAACTTCAAATCATATAAGTGTCTTTAAACCTTCATCTTTAGAGCCATGCAATATATGCATCCTAATCAATTATTTTTTCTTTTTTATATTTTCTTGATATTATGAAGTTGAAAATTTCTCAATCACATTTTTCATAAATGGGGAAAGAATCTCCTTTCTTCTACAAAAGAGGTAAATAACAAATAAAGTACTTTATTATTTAAGAAAATATTTAGGGACAAGAGCCATGTCTCAGTGGGTAAAGAGCTTCCTACACAAGCATGAGGACCTGAATTTGAATTCCCAGTTCTCATTTATGATAATTGAAATTGTGCTGCCTACTATCCCACTGTTGAGAAGGCAGAGAGAAGAGAGTTTCCTCTGTGTTGCTGGGACAGAATATCTGAGCAGACGCAGCTGCTGGGAGAAAAGGGTTTATTTTGGTTCACATACAAAGCAAGTTGCACCATGGTAGGGAAAGGATCTTAGAGCAAAGATTGAGCATCATGCCTTGCCACAGCATCTTGTAGAAAGCAGCAAGACTGAGCTGAGTTCTGGCAAAGGGCGTTAGCTGGGCTCTAACAACCTAAAGCCTCGCCCTAGCAACACACCTTCTCCAAAACAGCTCCACCTTCCAAACTGCCATCAGTTGGGAACAAAACATTCAAACTCATGACTTTGTAGGGAATATTTGATTCAAACCACCACACTAGTCTAGCCAAGTTAGTGAGCTTTAGATTAAGAAAGAGACCTAACTCAAAAAATGAGGTGGATAGTCGATCTTGGTGGCGCATGCCTTTAATCCCAGCACTCGGGAGGCAGTGGTAGGAGGATCCCCATGAGTTCGAGGCCATGCTGTGACAATATAATAGTTTATTATTCATATGATAAGCATTTTATTATGCATTTCTCATAACATGAAATTAATGCATTTTACATTCATACTGTCGCAGAAAGCTCATGATTTCTGACAGAATTAAAAGCCAATTTCAGCTTAAAGTATAAATTTTTTGTTTATATATTCAATCTTTGGAGAATAACCAAACGAAACTGGGATTTTATATTCTTTGTAGTGTTTTAAATGTATTTTACTTTGATTTGGCTTCTCTGACATTTGGTTCTGTTATACTCATTGTAATAATAGAAATATAACAAGTGATGAAAGTTTCTGAGACACTAAGACAACCAAAACACTATATTAACCATTCACTGATTTTGTTTGTACTTTTGTCTGTTCTTCATTGCATTAGCCAGAAGCCTTTATTCCCTCTGGAACTGTAAATCAGAGAATCTTGGGCAATATGTGGGAGCAATAAGAATACATTGTCTGTCCTGAGTTATAACTCATTTCTCTGAAATTATATCCACTGGGGTCTATGGGGTTCTTGAGACAGCTTTATTTCTCAAATTTATTACATTCCTTCACAGATTCTCTTCAATTCCATAAGCTCACAATGAAAAGTGGTCACTTAAATCAGATTAGGAACCTAGCTGTGGTAATCAGGCTGGTGTTTGCTTGTGCTCTACATGAGTACAAGAAAATTACAGATAAACATACCTCTTGTCCAGGGAGAGGTCAGCCCAGTGTAGTTCTCCTTTGCTTTAAGATCAGGCCTGAGGAATTTTTCCTGATTCATTTAGCCAGTCACAACTGAGTTTAATTTTTATGAAAGGACAGTTTTTGAAATTCACTCGATTCTTGGGACACTTTCTAAGTCTTTATCATTTGACCTATTTTCAGGTTGGTTAAGAAGAATTCACTTTATTTCAAAGAAATAGGTTATATTTTCATATTAGCAAAGGTGTATTGAATTTTTGTCTTTTTTAACTAGGATTAAAGATGCCATTTTGTTTATTTGTATTGGTGTATTAACTTCACTCCACTTAATACACTAAAATGAGCTGGACTCAAAATTAAAAATAAGCAAAAGTTAATATATATGTAAGTGTTTAGCAAATTAGCTTGCTTTGCTGTAAAGGAAAGCACAAAGAAAAAAAAATAAATTTAGAGCCAGGCGTGGTGGCCCCCACCTTTAGTCCCAGCACTTGGGAGGCAGAGGTAGGAGGATTGCTGTGAGTTTGAGGCCACCCTAAGATGACATAGGGAGTTCCAAGTCAGCCTGGGCTGGAGTGAGACCCAACCTTGAAAAAAAAAAAAAAAGAAAGAAAGAAATTTGTAGGACACTGACAAAATGAAAGAACCAGTTTGAGTTCAGCAGATAGTAAGTATATTGTTATTTTAAAATAAGATATCTGACTAGGCATCATGGTGCATGCCTTTAATCCCAGCAGAGCAAACACTGAGGTAGGAGGATTTCTGTGAGTTTGAGGCCAACCTGAGACTACATAGCGAATCCCAGGTCAGCCTGGGCTAGAGGGAGACCCTACCTTTAAAACAAACAGCAAACAAAAAGATATCTCCTCAGCATCTGCTAGACAAACTTTATAAGTAATTGTGGCAAACATTATCATCAGAGAATTTCAAAGAGTGAACATATCTATCAGTCTAAAACATACACCACCTATGGAGATACTCGAGTTTCTATCTATTTTAAATTTTCAAAGGAAACAATATCTTTCAAAGAATATGTGCATTAGTGGCTTGAAATTCTTCTACATCAAATTGTTTTCCTTTAATGACATCATATGCTTAATAATTGAGATTTTGTGTGATGGTAATGATTAATACCACAAACTAAAGTAAAATATTAAAAATCTGTATTGAACAAAAGATAAGGTTTGTGGAGCCTAATCTACTTCCAAGATATGAGTAATTTTGTGGGACCTATGAGGCACATAGGTATTGTCAGTAATCATGGGGTATTAAGATTGCAATATGCATTTTGTTCTTTCAATATATCTATAACATTTTTTCAAGTTACTATTTGTTGTGATTTGAATATGTTATGCCCTCCTTCGGCTCATGTATTTGATAGTTGGTCTGGATAGCAGCACTGTTTGGGAAGTTTATGGAACCTTGAAGAGTGAAGCTTTGCTGGAGAAAGTATGAAGCTGTGGAAAGGGCTTGGAGTTTTTTGTTTGTTTGTTTGTTTTGTTTTTGTTTTTGTTTTTTGAGGTAGCGTCTCATTCTAGCTCAGGCTGACCTGGAATTCACTATGTAGTCTCAGGATGGCCTCAAACTCATGGTGATCCTCCTACCTCTGCCTCCGGAGTGCTGGGATTAAAGGAGTGCGCCACCACACTGGCCTGACATCCTGTTCAGTCTCTCTCCGTTCCCTTACTGGATGCCATGTGACCAGGCACTTCCTACATCTGTCATCATGCCTTATTTAACATGATGGACTTTATTTCCTGAAATATATGTGAAAATATACTTTTCACTGATTAAGGTGTGTCTTGTCAACTATTCAGTCACAGCAATGAAAATGGTAACCAATATACTACTGGTTTAAAATATAGATCTCAACAAGGTCATTTGTACTTAAGTTCTTTTATAAACAAATATTTTATTTATTATTATTTTTTAAGATTGAGAAGAGGGGAGGAAGAAAGAAAGAGATAGAGAGAGGGACTGAGAGAGAGGATGGGCACCCTAGGGTCTCTTGCCACTGCAAGCAAAACCAAATGCATGCATTACTTTGTGCATCAGGTTACATGGGCACTGGTTAATCGAACCTGGGCCATCAGGCTTTGCAAACAAACGCCTTTAACCACTGAGCCATCTCTCCAGCTCCTAAAGTACTTTTTGAAGACTCAAAGCATATCATAGAACTTCTAAATATCTACTAGGTATGTGTTTTAGAAACCTTTCCAGTTACTATGTTCGAATTTTTGAAAGAATAACGTATGGGAAGAAAAATTTATTTTGGCTTGGGACTTCTGAGCTTTCAAACCCTTTGTGGCAAGCAGGGCAGGACAGAGCAGTGTTGTTCACAGACTAGCAGCTTGGTGGAAGAGAAAGAGGAGCAGGCTGCAAAGAACTCCACAGTGGCCTAGTTCCTCCAGCTAGCCTGACTCACAGTTTTTTCAGCCTACCAAAATAGTGCCAATAGTTGGGGACCAAACATTAAAAAAAAAAAAAAAAAAAAAAAAAAAAAAAAAAAAAAAAAAGCAAGAATGTTGAGAATGTTTCATGTTCAAACCATAACAGTATGCAGTTGTCCTGAGAGAATGTGGAAAATTTTGAAATAGTTTATAGGTGTGCTATTCTAAAAGTGTTAGAATATCAGTACGCTTTTGAACTTGGTTTTTTTTTTTTTTTTTGACAGTGTCTTGTATGAAGTTTCTTTAGATTAACTGGTAAAATTTTTAAAATAAAGCAATGTTAAATGAATTATATTGGCTGAAGCTTTAAAGAATTAAATAGAGATAGCTTCAGTTCTACTTTGGTAGTATAGAGAGACTGCTGCTGCGCCCATTCTCTCTCTCCCTCTCCCTCTCTGTCTATTTCTCTCTGTCTCTCTCTCCAAAAATAAAAATAAAAAAATAATTTAAAAAATTTAAAAAATGTATTATGACATCTATACTCTAACATAGCACCATAAAGAATATCAATTTAGTGAGCATTAACATTATTAAGGAGGTATTTATAACTTGGTTTGTTCATAATTTATCACATTTTCTAAGGAAAATATCCTTGCTTATTTATTTTCCAAGTTTTTTGTTCTATTTTTATCCCCTCCTGTTACCTTCTCCTGTTCCCTCTCCCCCTAAAGACCTTGTTTGCAACTAGTTCCTCTACTACTTTGATGTTTTTTTTTTTTTTTTTGGTGGGGGGGCAGCAGATTCTCTTCTCTACCATCAATAATGGAATGTTGATGGGTTCAGTATTTTCCACGTAACTATAGATGCTATGAGGATGTGATTGCAAAGGCCCCTTCATGTCCAGACAATAGCATTTCAAAGCACACCTCCATAACCTCTGATTCTTCTATCTCTTACATTCATTTTGTCTGTTCTCACAAAGTGTTCCCTGAACCCTGGAGGGCACTGTAAAATTTTGCATGCTTTAGTGTTGAGTACTCAACAGTTATTCTTAGCACTTTGACATATTTTGAGTTTCCTCAGTAGTTACAGACAAGTACAAAAAGAAGCTTTGCTATTTTCAAGTTGAGAGAAGGTTGGGGGGGGGGTGAATGAAAATAGGTTTACCAATGCCTCTTGCTTGCTCCAGCAGACAAACTTCAGATTTTCAAATTTATGTGCCCCTTTGTGCATTTGGCGTTACGTGGATACTGGGGAATCCAACCCAGGCCAATATGCTTTCAAGCAAACACCTTTAACTGCCTAGTCATCTTTATAATCCAGTAATAATCATGTATCGTATATGATGTGGAGATTATATAACCATTAGTATATTTCACTGGGTAGAATGTTTCACTTATACTGAAATGTAGTTAATTATTTATTTTTTCATGAATCTTGTTTTTCATAAAACTCATGTTCATTTTCTATATTATAAGCATGTTCCTATTTTATAATTTACTTGTAGGCCTATGATATATCGTTAATAAATTTTTATGAGAGGTATTTATCTAGATTCATATTGTTGTATGTAGACCTCCAGTTCTAGAATAATTTATTGAAAATATTATTTTTTTCATTGCATTTCTTGTACTTTGTAAAAGATTTGTTGAGTATGTTTGCTTCAGCCTATGTCTGCACTTAATTCTGTTCAAATAATCTACCCGTTAATTCACTATTGTTACATTCTTTTTATTGTTGTAGCTGTATAGTAAGTTTTGAAATAAGGAACTGTAGTCCCTTTAATGTGTTCTTCTTTTTTAAAACACTGCTGGCATTATAGGTCTTCTTATTACTCTATATAAGCTTTGGAATAATTTTATAAATAATCACAATATGAAATTCTGGGATTTGTTTGAAATCTCATCAACACTAAAGAATAGGTAAGAGAGTACTGATATATTGTAACATGGAATACTGTTACCCCATCATATATAATCTCACTGTAATTAGCTATTGCTTCATCAGACCCTTGGCAATCAGATTTTTATACACTTATTTATATATATATTGCATTGCTAGCTTTATTTTCACATGTGTATTTCAATGTCTAAAAGCTAAAGCAAATAAGATTCTATTTAAAAAAAAAACTATTAATTTATTGATTCAATCAAAGTTTTTAAAAAAATCCCCAATACATGCAGTTCAGGGCTGAGTATCACATTTGTAGCACATTGTTGCATCTTCACACAAAAGTATGCATCTGTATAACCCCATCACAAGTTTCCAGCCTCTACAGTGTTAGCTTGGGGCGTTTTCATCAATACATATTACCACAGTGCAAAACGCATGTCATTGCTACCTTCCTTGCCACCTCCCCTCCCCACCTCCCCAGCTTTGGGGTTACTGGTTAAAGGCAGGACACATTTCAGTTTTAATTTATTAAGCTCCCTGATACACACGGGTTCTTGTGTGCTTGTGAAACCTGCTTTGGCTTTTCTGAAGGGCTGGCATTGAACAACCACCTCTTCCAGCTCCTATCCACTCACATATGTGCAGTAGGGAGACTGTTCTCACTGTGGTCTCTGTGCAGGTTTCCCACACAGCCTTCCAAATCAATCACTTAATCTGTACTGGCATTAAAGGAACCATTAACTAGGCTCTTTTAAATTTATCTCGATGCATATATAAAAACTCTTCTCACCATTCCAAAGTAGCTCTTCTTTCCATCCTGCCAACCGAGCCCCTGGAGAACCTAAGCCATTTCCCTGAGTAGGCACAGACCTCGAGACCCTTGGTACCAGCTCTGTGCTTCGGCACCACCTTACAGGGGCCCTTGGACCTCCCCAGGGCACACCCTGAAACGGGAGTTCATGTCTCAAGAAGTGTATTTCCTCAAGACCTACCTTTACAACATTGTTCTTATTGGTTCTTTTCTTTCACCCACCCCTCCCCCTGGTATTCTCTAGCCTCCAGGATGCTGAGTTCTTTGTTTCCTCTAAGCCGTCTCTATTTTTAAATTTAAATTTTATGTAGGCAAGTTTGACTTTTACATATCAGTTAAACTTGAAATGCCGCTATAGTTCTTTTATAAGTCGAGTTTTCTTATAGATTATTTTAAACAATCTACATAAACACTGATGGATCTGCAAAATAAAATAATGTGGATCATTTATTAGGTTTTCTTATCTTATTGCATTAGATGAGCTTTCCAGTAAATGTTGGAAAGGAACATTGCAATGGTACAATTGTATACATTTTTGATAGCTAGTGATTTTTTTAAAATAAATTTTCAAAATCTTATTTTATGATGCTGAATTACATTAGTTGTTTTTTAAGCATTTTTCATTAATATACCTAAAATGAATGAACACACACACACTCCCTACAAAACAGGACATAGGTTGTTGAACCTTTGGATCAGGAAGCTAGACTGGCACAGGTAACGAGATGCAGGCCTTTGATGTTGTTAGACAGACAGACTTCTGGTCAGAGATCTCTTCTTCCTGACCAGGGAAGATGTTCTGAGTGCACACTCCCATTGCTTTGAACTCTGTCTTGACTTTCTCACCATGATGAACTACAACCTTCAAATTGTCAGTTAAAATAAACTCCTCCATTCCTAAGTTGCTTCTGTCAGGTATTTTGTCACAGTGATGAGAAAAGTAATTAATACATGAAGTTCCACTTAATTTTCTGTGCTAAGGGTTAAGCTTCAAATTTCAATACTTTTGCATCTGTAGTTGTTTTATTTTTAAAATGTATGTTACAAATTCAGTGTTTCTCACTGTGAATAGTTACTGAGTCCTTTTCCAAATTAGCACAAATTTCAGCCAGTTCAAAATAAGATTACATGAATATTGGCTGGATTTTATACATGAACTTAGATTTTCATAGCCAAAAGGCTAACTATTAACAGATGGCTTGAGTTTTAAAGGTTTAGATTTTTGGGGCTTGTAGTTAGAAAATCACATAGCAGACATCCACATGCTGTTTTTTGTTTATATTGTCTAACAAAATATGAATAAAAACGTCCTGAAACTGTTTTCTGTGGCAATGAACTTTCAAGTATCTTTCAAAATATAAATGTCAATGGTCTTCATTGGAGGTTGTGAGTAATATATTGCCTATTTTTGAGGAGAATTGGATTCCTCTCATCATTTTCATGCTCCTTTTTGTGTTGTAGTTTAAATCTACTTTACAGAAAGCTTTTTTTGTACCATTTTGTGTTTGATGACCTGTTAGTTTGAAAGATTTAAAATATGTATTATACATACTAACGGCACTGTACTCCCTCAAGGTTTTATTTTATTTTTCAATAACTTAGGTGTACTATTTTCTGGGATAATCCTAGGTATGTTCACTGCCCTCACCACTCATCTGATTAATGCTATAGAAATTTGAAATCATATATACTAAAGGTTTTTGCTGCATAGGTAGCAACTGAGCTACTTACAAACATTTTTAGTATATAATGAATAGAATAAGATCAACAGTCTTAAAGGAAAAAATTCAAATCCCATCTACAAGAGGACTAACATTGGGTATTGTGTTCTGTCAGTCCCCTGTGTTTGGCTGTCAGTATCTGTTTGTTCAGTACTAAAAACACAGAATGCCTAGTCTAATCCTGGGAGAGTTGTTACTAATTTCATACTATCTGAACAATTGGTGGACACTTGTACTGAATAGTCAAAGAATACCACATACCCCTAGGCATTTTATTGCTTTCACAGAAAAAAAAAATTAAATAACTTGGTTTAAGCTGTGAAATGTGACATATGTAAAGATAAATTATTACAAAAAATGGTAGAGTTTGTACATATGTTGTTAAATGTGCCTCAGTACAAATTGAATCCAATTGCATGTTTTAAATTTTTTTTAATTATTTTATTTATTTTTAGAGAGAGACACAGAGAGAGACAGACAGAGAGGGAGAGGGAGAGAGATAAAGATGGGCGCGCCAGCAGTCTCTCAGCTGCTGTGAACGAAATCCAGATGTGTGTGCCCCCTTGTGGTCAAGTGCAGCATTGCACCCTTGCATCACTTTGCATCTGGCTAAACGTGGGACCTGGAGATTGGAACCGGGTTCTTAGGCTTAGCAGGCAGGCGCCTTAACCGCTAAGCCATCTCTCCAGCCCTCCAATTGCGTTTTTTACCATCAATATATGAAAATGGCAATGTCTTAGAAGTTAGAATGCTTATGGAAGCAGACTTTATTTTAGGAACATGTCATTGGAAACAGGACATAAAGGTTTTCTATTTTGTTGTATTTCATAGAATAATAAAAGAATTAGAATTAGCATTATTATTCAATTATATGGTGTTTTTACATTCACTTGACAATGATGAAATATTTTATTATTAAGAATATTAATAATAATATTTCCAATAATTTCTTTATTTTCCAGATTTTTCCTTAGTCATTGAAACAGTGTCTGAAACAGTGCTCAATCAACATGATTCGAAGCAACATAAAAATATTCCACACATGTGATTACATTGTTTATTTCAAATAGCATATACAATTCTATTGCAGTAAACACAGTATCATTTAGACAGAATCAGTAGAAAAATGCGCAAATTTTTGTAGCAAACAAATTCTATTTAAAGATGAAAGGCATAATCATTTCATCAAGGATTTGGGGGAAACTCGGGTCTAGAACCTATATTTATCAGATTATAGGAAAATAATATTTTTAATCCAAAATTGAGGCATAAAGGACTCTTTCAACTGTAATAAACTGACATACCATTAAAAGTAGTCTCTATCCATATGGTAACAATTATCTAATCCCACTTGGCATTGATGTGATGGAAAAGATTCCATTTTCTTCATAAATTGTTTTGTTCCCTTGTTTTACCTTTACAATTGAGAGCTAAAAAGATAATTTCTATTTTGCCCATCTTTATTAATGAAACAAAACTGAGGAACAGATGTGGGATTGTTTAGTCTTTATAGGAGGGATAGACAGAAGGAGAGTCATAACGTTTTAGTTTTGTCCCTTTAACTGATGTCCAGAGGACAACACCTGAGACCACAGCTTTGAGCTGTGGGTCCTGAGTGACAGCAGTATTGTTTAAAAGAAAGACAAATAAGGGTTGTTTCCTTGTTGTTGTGCATTTTTTTGTACAGGATGGCACATGCTCACTGCTGTAAGTTGGTAACTAGAAAAAACTTTATTGTAGATTGAATGTGAAATGTTCCACACAGGCTCCTGTATTTGAACATTTTGTCCCCAGCAGTTAGTGCTGTTTGAGAAATTGTGCAACCTTTAGGAGGTGAATCCTCTCTGGGGGGAGGAGTCACTGGGATAGGCCTTGCAGCTTCACAGCCCAGCACTACTCCCTGTTCATTCTCTTTGTTTCCTGATTGTGCATATGATGGCACTAGCAGTCTCCTGTTCTGATGGCATGTTTATGATCAAAATGTAAGCCCAAGTCAGCCCTTCCATCCTTAAGTTTCTTCTTTCCTGGTCACTGGTCACAGAAATGAGAAAAATAATGAGTACTCCCTTGCTTATAAGTTCTTTAAATATGCTGTTCCAATGAAGAGTGCCACACTTTATTTAAATACATACTTCAGTCAAAGAAAACCATAATTTAGATTAAAAAGAAAAGTAATGTCGGGCGTGGTGGCACATCCCTTTAATCCCAGAACTGGGGAGGCAGAGATAGGAGGATCACTGTGAGTTCAAGGCCACCCTGAACTACATAGTGAATTTCAGGTCAGCCTGGGCTAGAGTGAGACCCTATCTCAAAAAACCAAAAATTAATAATAATAATAATAATAATAATAATAATAATAGGTAAAGCTGGGACTAGAGTTTGGAGAGTCAGAAATATTTTGCTTTTAGGACCTATTAATAGATATTCTACACTGAGGCTTTGACTTTTATTAGATTTAAAATTATTATTTTTATTTTTTTTTTAGATTTAAAATTATTTTTAAGTTACCTTGTTAATCACCTCTTGATTAAATACAAATATCATCCCTGGGGATATTTAAAGATTATATCACAATCCAGAATCAAAATATAATGTATAACCCAAAACTAATATTATTTTTGGCAATCTGCATTAAAAATTATGGTGGGGTTGGAAAGGTGGCTTAGTGGCTAAAGTTGCTTCTTGGTAAACTCTGATGTCCCAGGTTTGATACCCTACCCATGTAGATCCAGATGCACAAATTTGAGCATGCATCTTAAGTTTATTTGTAGTGGCAAGAAGCTCCTGCAGGCCCACACACACTGTCTGTCTGCCTTTTTCTCTATGTCTCTTTATGTTTCAAATAAGTAAATATATTTTTTAATTCTATTATTTATTATGGAAATATTCATCACTTAAAGTCAAGACTCTGGTCTCAAACATTTCTATTGCATATATTTTTCTTGGTTTACATAGTATAATCCCAGCACTTGGGAGGCAGAGGAAGGATGATTGCTGTGAGTTTGAGGCCAGCCTGAGACTAAATAGTGAATTCCATGTTAGCATGGGCTACAGTGAGACCCTACTTTGAAACACAAAAGAAAATATCTCAATTGCATTATTATTTACTGTTGACCATTTTTATTACAAAGGCAATATTAATGGAAATTAGAAATAGATATCATATAATATTCTATCCCCACACTGTGATTCACACAATACCAGAATCCTAAGACTTAATGAGAATCAAAAATGTTTCTTGCTCTTTAGGATTTTCTTACCGAGTTGATTTGTATTAAAGAGTTTCAGTTATTCTGAAGAGAATTTGATATCATAATACTTCTGCCAATATGAATCTACACTCAACAAGTACCAAGGTTAGTGAAATATTGCATTTTCAATTCCCATATGAAGCATTTTATACTCTCTGTAGAATATCAATTATTTTAATGAATTTAAAATACAAGAGGGATTTACTTCTTCTGGAAATAAACATGAAAAGGATATTTGAAAATAATCAAATCTAATGGATTATCCAACGTCCAGAAAACACAATACAACTGAAAAAGTAACACATGTAGTAAATTCCTTCTATTTGGTGTCGATCTCTGGTTTCAATTCATAATTTGCATTCAGACGTTTTGAACAATATACAAATAGCAAATCAAATACAATTTTGAAAACACTCTTGCATTATTCCATAAGTACTTTTATATCATAGAAAGCTTTAAAAGATAAAACTAAATCTATATTTTGGGTAAGTTGATTCACTATAGTTTGACATGCAAAAAAATGAGTGAGGACTTAATAAATCACCTTAAAATGAAAGCTCATTTTAATGCACAGACATTAATTCAAGGGACTTCTTATTACTGTTGATCTGGGGAAATACCATGATAAGAATGCTTCATAGAACAAGAAAAAGTAAAATAAAATCCTCAAGATTATCAGTCCTGTGTTTCAGCTCACTACAGAAATAAGTTTATACAGTTTGAGCCAATCCTGTATGAACAGAACTTTTATTTAGTCAGTTTTAATGCTCGTGTCACTCACTGTGATTTAAACAGAGGAATTATATATTTGGTGTCATGATTTCAGAGATTTAGGTCCATCATGTAACAGGGAAGGCACTGCTTTCAGGAAGCAGAGAAAGGGGCATAAAGGAAGAGGCCAGGGCAATATTAGTCTCCACTGGCATCCTTCTTTGAAATTGGTTCCACCTCCGTATCTTTCACCACTTCCAATTAATAGCGTCACTTTATGAACCTATCTAGAGATGAATCATTTCATTAAGATAGCTTCATTAAGACAGAACCCTTGTGATCTTCTCATCTTGGGAGATACATTTACAACTCTCACAGATGTACCCAGAAGTGTGTTTCACTAATCATCATGCATTCTCAATCCAATCAAGCTGGCAATTAAGAATAGCCAGTACAGTATGTTTCTAGTTATAATAATGAGAACTAGCATTTGAGCATAACCATAGAATACACATTTTGTGAAGATGCCCATTTTAACACTCATAACAAGCTTAGACACATGAAATATAAAATTTTGTTTTATTTACAAATATGTATCACACAATTGATGAAAACATTCTGAATTATAAGCTAGCCTTCACATTACTTCAAATTTGAACATCCACAGTTTCCATAAAAGGTCAATTAACTCTGTATTCTTTGCAAAATTTTCCTTCCCTGTTCAAATATTAAATTAATGATAGTGATTAAATTAATTCCCAAGTTATTTTTTGTTTATTTTATTCCCTATATTTTTTTAAGATTTTATTTTAATTTTTTTTATTTTTAGAGAGAGACAGACAGAGAGAGAGGGTAGAGGGAGACACATAAAGAATGGGAGCGCCAGCAGTCTCTCAGCTGCTGTGAACGAAATCTAGATGTGTGCGCCCCCTTGTGGTCAAGTGCGGCATTGCACCCTTGCATCACTTTGCATCTGGCTAAACGTGAGACCTGGAGATTGGAACCGCTGGAGATTGGAACAGGCGTTCTTAGGTTTAGGAGGCAGGCGCCTTAACCGCTAAGCCATCTCTCCAGCCCTCCCTATATTTTTAATATATTTACTACTGTCTCTTAGCTTATTGTAAGTTTAGACAAAACTTTTTACTAAATTTACTTTTAATTGATCATAAATCCACTAAAAAATGTATGTGCTTATGGGGCATCCTGTGATATTTCAGTGCATGTATACATTGTGTGAGTTTTAGATCAAGCTAAAGTTATTGAGCCCAACCATAATTTCTTTATGCTAAAAATGTTCAAAACATCTCCTTTCTTTTTAAAATATGTATGTAATTCATTGCTGGAAGTTAAACACAATATATAAAATCCAAGACCAAAGGATTTTGCAATGAAAAATAAATCATCATATATTAACTTTTAATTTTCAGAAATTTAAAGTTCTCAGAAATTTCTTTTTAAACACTTATGCATGTTTATAAAGTTGGAAAAAACAATGATTTGGTTGAGAATTTGGAGCTGTAGTTGACATGGTATAACTGGAAACAATTCAAAGATCATACATAGAATAAGTGAAAGACAACAATTTGAACACAAGTCCTTAAAAATTTGTGTCAGTCATTGAAAACTTTTCTACTATATGTCCTACTGTAAGCTACCAAAAAAAAAAAAAAAAAAAAAAAAAAAAAAAAAAAAAAAAAAAAAAAAAAACTCATGAAATGAATAAAATCCTCAATATTTGAGGAAGGTTGAGACAAGAGGATTATTAGAATGAGGCCTGCTGGGTTACATAGTTATCTTAACACACACAGACACACACACACACACACGGAAAGAAAGAAATAATACTATTTGGAATGTAATTATTCTAAACTAAATTGATTGTTTCATTAACCAGTCAGCACCTAGAATTATAGTACTTTTCTTAGTGCAAATATCACACTATTAAAAATTAATCCTAGTACTTGGGAGGATCGTTGTAGGTTCTAGACCAGTCTATGACTATAGAGTGAGGTCTAGGTCAGATTGGGATAGAGTGAGATCCTACTTCAAAACAAGAAGAAAAACAAACAGAAAAATCATATCACAGAATATTTTTTTCTTTGTCTTTTTTGTTTTAGAATGTTAATATAAATTAAAATTATTCAAAATGTAATTTATGAATATATTAAATGTAAATTTATTTATTTTATCCAATAAATTTACTGTTTTGTATTTTTTGTATTTACTTTAGATAATAAATCTTATTATAAGATTAAAAATTTTAAAAAAAGGCTTGGCCTGGTGGCACACGCCTTTAATCCCAGCACTTGGGAGGCAGAAGTAGGAGGATCACTGTGAGTTTGATGCCACCCTGAGACTACAGTGTGAGTTCTGGGTCAGCCTGGGACGGAGTGATTACCTACCTTGAAAAAACATAAAAAATAAAATAAAAAGAACTGAGGAAAGAGGACAAAGTAAACACCCAAATTTCTTCACAGAAGTGTAATAATCTTGAATATTTTTATGTTTGGGGTTACTTAAATTCGTATGCCTTATATATTCACATACATGTCTTATAAATGTATAGGTCAATTAATGAAAATATCATATTTTTACATTTATATTCTGTTTTTATTCACGTGTTAATTAATTTAAAAACATTTTCCAGTTACTATCTCTATTTCTTCATATTGATATTAATAATTAGATACTTATTATATGAGCTCCATGACAATAACAATATCTTCGTTCATGAACTGCGTTGAAATATGATTCTTCTTTTTCTTATGTTAATTTCTGATGTTTGGTTCAAAGACATATTAGCTTCATGCCAAAAAAAATCAGGAATGTTTTCTCATTCTCCATTTAAGGAATTTGTTTAAATTTTGCATGCTTTCCTTAAAGGTTTGCATGGGATTTTCTACAAATATGTCTGATTCTTCTTGTACTCAGCAAAATTATGTAAGTTCAGTATAGTCTAGTCCTTGCACTGGTTAAAATGAAAATCTATGGAGAAAACACAAAATGCAACTTCTTGAGAAATCTGAAGCATGCTGCTGTGGAAAAGGAGGAATTTAAAGAAGAAACCTGTTCATAACCAGCTTCCTTTTGTTTTCCCTTTCATTTGTTCTGTTTATTTGACCTATATTTAAGGAGTCTCAAAACCATGATGCAATATGGATGTTAGGACATTACCCACTTTTAGATAAATACATTATGAAATTATGAAGGAAGGAGAGCATTATTTCTTCACTTTTATCTCTCTTTTCTCTGACCTGTCTATATCCTGAAGATAGACTCCCATCCTTCACTGTGTTAGAAGCAACAGGCAACTGAAAATCCAAGAGTACTCCACACATCCATTCCTTCCTATGGGAGGAGAGAGGATCATGTGACTCAGAAGTAAGTAACTCACAAGTGTCCTAAATTGGGAACTTACAAGGCTCACAAGGCCCCTTCCAAGAGTAGGAAGCATTGCTCAACTGCTGATGGCCTCTCCATTATAAAGCTGCCTGAATTATGCAGTGAACCCCAGAGATGTGGCTTTTAGGACTCTTCTTCCATGATGCAGTAAACTGTTTTGCATTCAATTAATTGTCTTTGAGTCAGGCATACACTCTAATTCCTCACCTGTGCTCCGCAAATAACCTCAATAAACTCATGGTTTCATCAGAGAGGATTTTGGTTTAAAGCAGTCCTACCTGGATATGTCATTTGTGTGTGCCCTATTTGGTGGTTAATAGACCTTTATTCACAGCTCCCCTGGTAAAAGTTAACAAAGAGAAACCATTTTGGTTTTAACACTGCCCCCCGCCAAAAAAAAAAAAAAAAATCTGACCAGACTTCTGAACTCTAAAATGATCAAGAATGACCAAGAAATTATTACAAGTTTTGAGAGCATCAGAGACTTTTTCAGCTCTGGGTGGGCTTGAGTGTTAGAGTGCTGACCATCAATCATCACTGAATGTCCCCAAGCCAGTGGGGTTCTTTGTATCTGCTTACATAGAGAAGCACACAAGGACAGATGGTATACAAAGAAGGGTACACAAGTAAGATTTATTGGTGGGTGGAAAGAGTGGATTGGAAAAGAATTTCCTGTTGGCACTCAGGACTGTGGCAGTTTCTATAGGTTAGAGATAGTCTGTGTGATGACTCATATGGAAATTAGACACATACCAGAGAGATATAGAGTGTGATAGGCCTACATAAACAAAAGTCTGGGTTCTTTGATTGGTGGAGACATAATGTGAGCGTTCACTTGTTCAAGACAAGTCAGTAAAAGTTCAAAGGAAGCTAAGGGGAGAACCATGGGCAAGGTCAGTGGTCAGCTGTTTGTCCTGAAGAGGCAGATGGATGTTTGCCTCTCCTCAAGGCCTTGTGACTCAGACTAAACTGCCTACAACCCAAGCTGCCTGGATCCTAATCTCTACCAAAATTTCCACTAATTTTTTCTTGCTATTGCTGTCATAGAATAATGTTTGAGCTATTTTCCATGTTATAATAGCAGTATATAGTAAAAGAAAATTTAGCCAACTTAATGAAGTATTAAAAGTCATAAATTTGAAAGTAGAAGTTCAAAGTTGTCTGTCCATAAAATGACTTGATGCTTTACATGAAAAATTTCAAGAAGTTTATGCAACAGTTCTTTCAACTAGTCATGATTAAGGTTCACAATGCTATAGAATCCATGTAAAATGGTTTTATTACTATATATTGGCAAATGCCTTTCACAGATAACATAATAGAACCAAAGAAAGATGATATAGCCATGTATGTGCATGTGTATATACACGGCTGGTGCTTAAAATTACAAAAAATGACAAAAATATGGATAAAAGGATAAAGAAATCATTTCCAAGGCTTAGAAGACCCAATAATGGAAAGCTGTTGAATCTCTCCAGTTTTAGCCTCAACAAGAATATCAGTAGATTTTACTGAAACATTTACAGTGGTTTCAAATGTACGTAGAACTGTAACTAAGTAGAAAGGTATAAATAACTTTGAAACAGAATAAATTTGGAAGATTCCCTAATATGTAATCTCAATACTTACTATAAAATTATTATAAGAATGGCAAAACTCTAGACATATGGATCAAACAGAATAGATTTCACCAAAACAGCATTATGAATAAGCTCAGTTATGTATAGTGTGTGTAAATACACACTTAAAATTTTGATTGGCAGTTATAGCAGTTACCTTCTTATTGCTGGTTCAAAACATCTGACCATCAGCACACTGATGGAAACAAAGGGTTTTGTTTGGCTTACAATTTCAAGGGGAAGCTTCATCATGTTGGAGAAAGCCTGGCAGAGCAGATAGCTGGTGTGTCACATCTTGTCATAACAGCTGGGAGGAAGAAGGCAGTGTGTGCTCATTCTAAACACCCAGTGGATTGAACATATAGCCCTCAAGGTCTTCCCCACCCCTCAGAGACACATTACCTCGAGCAAGACTCCACGTTTCAAAGTCTGCATATTGTTCTTAACTTTCCATCAGCTGGAAACCAAGTATTCAAAAACAGAGCTTAAAGGGAATATAGGTGGTTAAATAATAAGTAAACCTGGACTTCCTAGAAGGCCAGACCACTTATGTTTCCCACTTGTTTACAAAAGGGCTCTGTGTGCATGCTGAGTGTATCATCAATAAATCAGACCATTTGGAAGTCTATCTTTTTCTTTCATGTAGTGTTTGCAGAGCCTCAGGTTAAGCAGAGATGACTCTTATAACCTTCTACATAGTGTGAACACAATGGGTGCAAACACAGGTTTCTAATTCATGTAGCCTTCAAGGTATTCTGGAATATATTAGAAACTTTCAAAGCTTTCTATAACTATGATATCCCAAGCATTTCCTTATAATTTTGTTTTCATTTCATTTTACACCTATTATTTTTCAGAATTTTATCTACTTTCTCAAACAGATATGCCATATAGCAATTGGCCTTAAGTGACTGATTTTCACACATATCCCTGAGGAAAACCAAATCTCTGTCAAGTCTAGCAAAGGTAGCCTTGCTGGTCTTTGACAGCAGGAAGAATGAAACACTTTGCCCATTCAAGTGCCTGCTCAGTCTGCAATCATCACCTCTTGTATTGTCTGGTTTTCATGGCTATTGTAGAGATTAGGAGGACAGCCTAAGAATTTTTCCATTTCTATTTTCAGCAAATGCCTTGTGGATTGATGTAACCCATTATTTAATATACTGAATTCTGAAGAAGTCATTTCTGAAATTTTCTGCTCTTGTTGTCGTGGCTTTAATGGAGGAGAGGATTTTTAGGCTGTGGTCCACCATTTTCTTTGAAGTCACTTCCCCTTTTATCTTCACTGTATTGATCATATTACTCTTATGTTTCATGGTGTAATTATCTGTATACTGGATATTCTAAGAGTAAAAAGTTGGATAGTTTTAAGGATGAATGTACAACATACTTAAAATTTCATTTCTATAGCTAGAAAATAAAATGAAACTTCAGGTCCTCATTTTGAGGTTTAATTTTTGTTTTATTAGCAGTCTGGATATCAGAGAAGTATAAAGTTTTTTCCATATCAAGTATCTGATAATGGAATTTGTATGCAAAATATACTTTTTTTAACATTTTCTACCATTTTCCTTCAAGTCAGATATAAAAGTCACTATAGGTATACATATAAAAGTATAGAAAGCAGTTCTTGTTCTAAGCCTGCCTTAGATCCTATATCTTCCTCATTTTGTTCCTAGATTTCCTTTACATAACTAGACAAACATAGTTTGTGTCCCAAATAGCATTAATATAAAGTACCTATGGTATAACATATAAATAAATTATGGAAAAATAGAATTCCTCCAAAGAAAGTTTTTATATTTCTACTCTAAATTCTACATGACAATGACCACAGGTAAGTATTTCTCTTTCCAGACCATGCTCATGTTCATCATGTAACCAAGTCCCTCAATAAATATTAAATATTCAGAATGAGGACAAACTTATATAATGGTTGGCAACACCACCTGTCTCACTGTGTGGTCTATTTAACAGATGATGAGGACCTTAACATTGGTCAGTAAGAAATGCGTCTCATAAACAAAAAACTTAAGGGGGAAAGGTGGTGTACCCTTGTTTCTATATAATTTTATATAAAAAATTAATCTGCTATATATTTTTTTCTTTTCAAGTGCTCCTGAGTATAAACTAGTTAATGTGTTCCCTCATAATATTGAGTATTATATAGTTAATGCATGTTTTGACATTATCAAAGGTAAAGTCTACCATTTAGTTAAAAGAAAATACCAAACCATTTTTTCAATACAAAAGAACATTAAACTCTTAACTTTTCATGAGAAACCTCAATGAAGTATCAATAATCATATAGGGGATATAAGAAATGAGTATACTTCAGAACTGAGAGTAAGATTAGTTGGCCATTAAAATTTATATTCATAGCTAGGTGTCGTGGCATATGATTACAATTCCAGTACTTGGGAGGCAGTGGCAAGGGTATGGCAAATTCCAGGCTTCATGATGTGATTTTGTTTTGAAAACACATAATTAAAAAACAATTTCATCACCACATTATTCCTATTGTATTTTCTTACACAAATTTTAATAATATAGGACTGTGCTCAATAGATTTGCTTACAAAAGTTTGCATTTTGATGAGAAATACTTAACCAAATGATAGTGAGTTGATAACTTCTAGAGGCCTATGATGAATGAATACTCTATTATTTTCCAATCTTGACTTTTGAATATAGAAATAGTTTAGACCCTGAGTGCCAAATGTCCTGATGACTTGATCCAACTTGTAGATTAATAGACTGATGTAAAGCAAATTTTAGAGACTTTTTATTGATAACTTTTTTTTCATGAACATGCTACAATCTGATCATTATTTGCTCCAGTTGCCTTCTTTTATGCCCCCCCCACCCCTGCCTTACTCCCCGTGATGGTTGTTTGTTGTCAACTAGTCAAGATTAAGAATTGAAAGCCATACCTCTTAGGGAGGTTTGTGGGAAAGATTCACAGGGTGAGGAAATCCTTCCTCTAGTACCCTACTGGTGGACTGTATACAGAGGTGCTCCAAAAGAACATAAGACTTCTGGTTTTATTCCAGCATGTGTCCTACTCATTGGTGTGTGCTTTTTAACTGACTTTCCTGGCTGTTCACTTGTGAATGCTTGTGCCCTTTGTTTGACCGCATGCACTGAATGGCTGCCTGGGTCTTCTACTTCCCAGCTTGCATCCAGTGGTTACTGGGCCTTGTGAGTCTTTGGCCTGCTTATAGCCTCATGGACTGAGCAGCTACAGTATTCCTCAAATGCAGGGCCTGTGGAGAGCGAGGATTAGAGTACCCAGTCCATATCTTGTGAGCTGATTCAATTAATCCCCCTTTTATATATATTCATTCCATTGGTGCACTTTCTCTACAAAACCCTGAATGACACGCTCCCACTCCACTAAACACCAAACCTCTTCCTTCCAACTAGTCCCTTTTCTGGTTTGATATCTTTTGTTGTTGTTGTTGTTTGGTTTTTCAAAATATGGTTTTTCCTCTAGCTCAGGCTGACCTGGAATTCACTACAAAGCCTCAGGGTGGCCTAAAACTCATGACAATCTTCCTACCTCTGCCTTCCTAGTGCTGAGATTAAAGGCATGTGCCACCATGCCTGGTTAGTTAGATATTTGACAGATGCTATGAGGTCATGAATGCTATGGTCATTTCATATCTGTAGTGTCCCAAAGAATGTCTTCCCATTCTCTGTCTCTTACATTCCTTCTTCCCATTTTCCATAATATTCCCTGAGCCCTGAAGCTTATGATAGAGATGTCTCATTCAGTGCTGAGCACTGAACATCCACTTATTCTTAGCTCTTTGAAGAGTTTTGACTCTCCCATTATCACCATACATTTGCAAAAATAAATAAACAAACAAATAAATAAATAAATATTTCTCTGACTAACAATGAGATAAGCA
The DNA here is from genome assembly GCA_004027895.1 of Orientallactaga bullata. Classification (NCBI taxonomy): domain Eukaryota; kingdom Metazoa; phylum Chordata; class Mammalia; order Rodentia; family Dipodidae; genus Orientallactaga; species Orientallactaga bullata. The sequence continues at coordinate 78,919 of PVKW010004718.1, forward strand.
CTAACCTATAGATATAAACTTAATATAAATACTTAGGGGTAATCTGATGAGCACATCAGGTTCATTTTAGTAAACAACAGTAGTCACTTACTCTGCAAGGATACATGGCTAGTACTAAAAACTTAGCCAAATTTTTAAATTTTAAATTTATGAATTAAAAGAACTCAAAAATCATTAACCATCTAATAATCCACATCTAAAGGTGTGGATAACCTTTTACCTAGCTGAATTCTGTTCCACACAGGACCCACTCTGCTTACAGAATACATCCCTGCAGTACTGATAAAAGAGGCTATCTGTCAAAACCATATTCACCCTACAACATACTAAATACTCAAACTGAAATAAAAGTTGTGGGAAGGTTAATGTCTACTGAATTCAATCATTGTTCATTTACGTTTGTGAACTATTATGCTGGCTTAGTAGATAAAACACTGAGGAAGAGACACAAGTAGAGCATAATGTTTAGGAAGGCACTAGTTTAAGGGTGTTTCTGAACACATTTCTTTTATGATATCCTTATATAGCTATATAAACAAAATATTTGTGGAAATGGCTAGAATCAGTATCCTGCATTTTCTTAGACCTCCAATATGCTACAGTCTGGTGAAAATAGTTATTAACATATAGCAGACAGCAACTTCAAGATGTTCATTTATTCTAAGAATTCAGTTTTTCAAGTACTTGTTTTTGAAGTTTTACTTCATTGTTCCATACAACTCATGGGTGGATTAGTGTTCAGGATTGCAGACAACAGCCAAAACCTTATTTAAACTCTAATATACTTGAGGTGCTTTGGCAATAGCATTATTTCAGTTATTTATAACAGCTATTTGAAAACAGCTATTCACAACAGAATTTTGAGTTACATATCCAGAAGCCAGGAACATTGCACAACACATAGAATTTAAAAACAATGAAAGCACTCCACATCAAAATATGGGTGATACAACTAAAATAGTACTTGGGAAAATGAGAAGCCTTGAACACAATCATCAGCAAAGAAGAATAAGGGTGAAGAAATGAACACCTCCCACTGCATGCAGTAGTTTGGAGTATCCATTATGCATAACACTCCTTTCTGTACTGACCAGAGCCGGTGGAAAGAGTCTCTAACAAGCAAACGGTACAAAGTCCACTTGTTTTTCAAACATCTACCCCAGTGGACCTCAAACTTATTAGTACATACACATTACCTAGGGAAGTCAATGGCTTGAGGATTTTCTAGGCCTAATGTTCTGAAGTGCTAAATGCACTAAGATTTGTCTACATTGCAGCCTAACAAGCTGCCTGAAATATTTGAATGGAAACCTTTCAGAAATATGTGTAATTATGTAGTGATGTAGATGTGTATTGGCTGATCAGATCTATGACATTCTCATCTAACAAAAGATGATATTTTGGATAGTTGACAAAGTTGTTCATAACTAAAATATGATACACATTTTTTTTTTGGAGAGAGACAGAGAGAGAGGGAAAGGAAGACAGAGATGGCTGCACCAGCAATCTCTCAGCTGCTGCGAACAAAATTCAGATGTGTGTGCTCCCTTGTGGTCACATGCGGCATTGCACCCTTGTGTCACTTTGCATCTGGCTAAACATGGGACCTGGAGATTGGAACGGCTGGAGATTGGAACCAGTGGTCTTAGGCTTAGGAGGCAGGTGCCTTAATCACTAAGCCATCTCTCCAGCCCTCCATACACATTTTTTAACACTAAATTCAGTAAGAAATAGGTAGAAATTGCTGTTGAGTTTTTAATGCCTGCAGTGTCTGGCTTGCCAGGACATAGGTGAGCAGATTTAATAGACATTTCAGAGTAAGCATGCCCATTTCATATAGTATCTAGACAAGTCAATGATGCAAAAAATAGGTATTAAGATAACAGACATTTTTTACTACCTTCCTCCCCAATAATTGTTAACAAAGAAGTATTAACAAAAGATAATCCTGATTCTAGTCTTTCATCTAAATTTTACTCAATTCACATCTATTGGCTCAATAAATAATATTATTTAAGGTAACAGGGGTAATTTTTCTGAGTAATTATCTCAGGGATAATGTTCACAGAAAGAATGAGCATGTTTGCATTAAATCGGAATACAAAGTTAATTTTCCTTATAAAATGAAATTTTCAGACTAATTATTAAAAGAATAATGAAATTGTTGGAAGGCTTTTCTTTATCACAAAAACCCAAAGGATAGATAGTTGGAGTCCATTCTTTAAGGTGTTTCTTCCATGTAAACAACTAACCTTAACAGAGGTTAAAAATTATTCTTAATATATATTATTCAATTAAACTTCAATTCTCAATCTACAAATAATGTAATTAAATATAGATCTCAAATGACTTGAAGCTTACTTATAACCCCAAATTCTGCTTTTCTTATTTGATTACTTTTATTTAGACTTTTTATTGGTATAAGAAGAGTCCCTATAACCATGTTATTTCCTGAAACTTGAACTTTATTGTTACTTTCATTTGAACAGTTTACACTGAAGTACACTTCTGCAGTAATGCTGATTTGAAGTTACATAAAGTTTTCGAAATTCTGAAATTTTTTGTCATATTTATATGGGAGAAATTTTCTCTGTTTTTCCTCCCTTTTTGTATTTTTTTCCTGATGAACTGAATATTGTACGTTGATGTGTGAATATGCAAGAAAGAAGATTTTGGATTAAGTTTTCATCTTGGACAGGCAGTTATCAAGTCAAATAACTCCATAATTCTATGATCATGTGGAGAGCCACACTAGAACAAGACCCCTCAATCTGACTCCTATCACTCCTCTCAAGCAACAATGTCTCACCCAAAGCTTCTGTCTAGTAGGTATGGAAGCTTTTGTCTCCAAACACTCTAGAATAAGGTTGATTTCTTACAACAAATCTTTTTATACGTTTGATGAGATGATGTTCATGCATATAAACTTATTTCTTGGGAAATCATGATAATTCAATGATCATAACAGGGCTTACTCTTCAGTAGAACACTTAGATCCCATTAGTAGTAAATGATCTCTGGCATGGTTATTTCTCCAGTCAAAGATAATTTGATTGTAGTTACTAGTCTTCAGCTAATGGTGTTTACTAATCTGTTTGCTGCAAATGATAAACCAAGGGAAATAATGCTGACAGAAAGATATAAGTGCAAATTATGAGAAGTCAATGTACCATAGAACCAAGCATCAGCTGTTTTTCTTTTGCCTTAATAGAGGAGGAAAATGCACTAATACAGAGTAAGTCACATTTGATCTTTGAACATATTATAGAGCTTTACTTCACCACACATCATGCACATTATATCAGATAACATTCACTGCGACTTCTTGAGGTGGATTAGTATTTACACATGAACTACCAATTAAAATTGAAAGGATAGGGATTGAATCTGAAACCAGCTATCCAAGGACTGCAAAGTGATAAGCTTTTCTGAACCTTTCTTAGCCATCCAGAAATATTAAGCAGTAACAAGAATAACATCCAAAGCTTCCCTCCTCTCCAATTAGAGTCTTGGTGCTTTTAAGTCCGACTCATTAGGAAAAGGCTCAAATTGACCTGATGTATTTGCATTCATAGTTATATAATATAAAATCTGATGAAAGTGTTACCAACCACAGGGAGAAATGTAAGCCTCAAATGTTAAAGAAAGAGACATCAGTTTATCTCTATGCAAAAACTAGATCGATAAAAATAATAATTCCCCAAATTGCTGGGTGTGGTGGCACATGTCTTTAATCCCAGCACTAAGGAGGCAGAGGTAGGAGGATCTCGGTGAATTTGAGGCCAGTCTGAGACTATATAGTAAATTCTAGGTCAACCAGTGATGAAGAGAGACCCTACCTAAAAAAATAATAATAATTCACAAAATTATAATACTTTGGGGAAAAATGTAATTCAACACAACATAAAACATAGGAAATACTTTTGGATATGAGCAGTTATAGTTGGGATGTGAAGTGTCTGCCCAAAAGGCTTATGTGTAGAATACTGGAATTGCTTGGATCCTAGCTGGTGGCATAATTGGGATGATTACAACATCTGTGGCAATATTTTTATCAGTGGAGTGATCTGTTTATGAATTAATAGCTGAATGGACAATTGGAACTTGGAAGAACTTAGCCACTGAGGACAAAGCCTTGAGGGATTATGTGGTATATGCTGTCCTCTCAGTCTTTGCTTTCTGGCCTCTGTGTGATCAGCAGCTCCCTTTACCACATTCTGACATGTCTTTCTCAGTTTTAGATCATTTTTTAGGACAAAGATGCAGAAAAAGATTAATTTTGAATGTCAAAAAATGCAGACAATTATTTTCCACAAATAGCTAGCCAGTTCTAAGTCATCCTAGACTTTATTGTAAGAATCTGGAGAGTATGGATATGTCACCATAAGGAAGGTTTTACAAACTTGTTTTTAAATATTGTAAACAAACATTGAACTAAACCGAAATGTGAATAAAATTTTGAATAGATATGAAGATTCTGCTTTCAAAATTCTCACAATCAATTTTGACAAACAGCCCTATGTACAATATGGGATGCTAAGGAAGAATGAGCTATCCACCCTTTGTAAAGAGAATCTTGAAATTGTTAAAACTATCAGCATGAAGGTTTTCCAACTGTTTACTCAGTTTCCCATTGCTGCATCTTTATTTTCACTTTCTAGTTTGTATTTTCTATTCGTGTACATTTTGGGGGATGTTTTGAAGGTAGGGTTTCACTCTAGTCCAGGCTAACCTGGAATTCACTCTGTAGTCTCAGGGTGGCCTTGAACTCACTGGGATTCCTATCTTTACCTCCCAAGTGCTGGGATGAAAGGCTTGTGCCACCAAACCTGGCACATTTTCTTTTTATTACATACTTATGTTTGTGTGTGTGGTATGCTTGCATATATATGTATATGTTGGGGCGAGTATATGTTTATACGGCTGCACATGGAAGTAAGAGGTTGGCATCAGGTGTCTTCTATCACTCTCAACTTTATTTAGTGAAGCAGGTTCTTTTAGTTGCACCCAGAGTTCAGTGACTGGGCTTATCTAGCTAGCCAGTTTACCCTGTGTAGTGGTTTGAATGTGATTGTCAGTAAGCCTCATACTCAATCCCCATACTCAATCCCAAACTGGTGGAACCTTTGGGAAGCAGAGGAGGTGTGTCACTGGAAACACACCCTGAGATTTATTAGTCCAGACCACTGGGTGTTCACAGTTACCTTCCAAATGACCAGGTAAGATGTCTTGCCCAGCCTCTTCTATGCCATACTTTCCCTTCTGTGATGAAACTTCCCTTTGAGACTATAAGCCTAAAAGTCCCTTCTACCCATCATCTGCTTTTGGTTGGATGTTTTGTCCCAGCAATGAGAAATGTATTGCAACATCCTGAGAGACCCCTGTTTGTACCTTCAAAGTACTGGGATTACATATAAGCTGCCATACTCAAAACTGCAATATCTGGGAATGGTGGGATCTGAACCCTGGTACTTGCAGTTATATTGTAAGTTCTTTATTTACTGAGCCACCTCCCCAGCCTTTTGTGGCGTATTGTCTATTTTATGTTCTCTGGATCATTTTTCCCATCATGTTTCATTTCTCTTCTTTTCCTTTAAGCCTATAACATCTCTTCTTCCGTAACATTTTTCTTCCTCTAATGTATTTTAATTTATTCTGCAATTGTCATTTGTTCAAAATTGCCATAGTATATATAAGACAATTTCATATTAAATATAATAAAGCAATAAGAAATAATTAGAGGAGAAGATAACTAAGCACCATAAAAAATAATGAAATTGTTACATGCATGTCTTATTTCAGGGTCAACAGAAGTTGATTTAGTGTCTGTCCCTACTGGTAAAGATGCAGAAGTTCAGGCAACACATGTAACTTGCCCATGCTCAATGCAATATAATGCAACTCTGATAACACTTGCTTGACTCCCAAGGAAGGTGTTATCAGCCACAATATATAAAACAAAGGGAATGGTTCAGGCAAACACTAAAGCAAAGTTGTATCTGATGTAGATGCTGGCTTCACTACCCACAAACTGTGTACCATTGGCTTTCCATGAAGAACATTATGCCCTATGTTCCCATCTGCTGTGTGGGGCAATAATAATCACTCCATGAGCTTGTTACAAGAGTCAAATTAAACAGTTTGCTGCAAATGTTGAACAACTGGGACTGAGGAGTGGCCTTGATATGTAATGCTTGCCCCTCTCCATGGTGTAAATAGTCCCACTGTGGCCCTGTTTCAAACTCTAATATGACATTACCGCATGTGGTATTAGAAAGAATTGCATTCAATATAATTGTTGTTCATATTATGAATTCAAAGGATGGATTTTATTTAAGATTTGATGGGAAGACAGAGTGCCCCTGTACAGGCACAACACATGAAAAAGAAACCTCAAGATCATTGCTAAATATTAAAGTGTAATAAAGTAGGATGGAAACAAATTTTGTAGTTTTTGCAGTTGTATTTAATATAATTGGATTGTTGTATTATTTAGTTATATACAATAAAATTAAAATAATTTGTATTATTTTGATTCATAATTAAGTTACACATTTTAATTAAATTTCATAAAATGTTTTTTTTTTCCATGCAACATCCCTGTTTTAAGACAGGGACCTGTGATCCCTAATTATATAACTTTTTTTTTTTATTACAAAGCCATACAAGCCATCCATAACATACCAATGTTACTATATGAATTTTTCTTTAAAACCATAGTAAATAGAAGAAATTTTTTTTGCTGGTATATATCAGAACGTATCTTGATAGAGTGGTTTTACTACCAGTAAGGGGAAATATTTTTTTTTAAGTTTAGGCTTTAGAGGTGGCTTAGCGGTTAAGGTGCTTGACTATGAAGCTGGAGGACTCGTGTTCAACTTTCCAGGCCTCATATAAGCCAGATACACAATGACGCAAGCATGCAAGGTCACACATGTGCACATGGGGGCACACACATCTGGAGTTCAAGTGCAATGGCTGGAGACCCTGGAGTGCCAATTCTCTCTCTTTCATAAAAAAGGCAGTCTGTTGGGGTTGCCTCAAAAATAAATGAAAATATGGGCTGGAGAGATGGCTTAGCAGTTAAGGCGCCTGCCTGCTAAGCCTAAGAACCCGGTTCCAATCTCCAGTTCCCACATTTAGCCAGATGCAAAGTGATGCTAGAGCGCAATGCCACACTTGCCCACAGGGGGTGCACACATCTGGATTTCATTCACAGTGAGACTGCTGGCGCGCCCATTCTCTATCTGTCTCCCTCTCCCTCTCTGTCTGTCTCTCTCTATGTCTCTCTTGAAAAAAAATTAAAATAAAATAAAATAAATAAATGAAAATATGATTTTCTTCCCCAGTCTATGGGCTTACTGTTCACTTGCAAAAAAAAAAATCTTTCTTATAAGGGAAAATTAAAACACAATAATAAAAGAAATGTAGTATCAACTTACTCTACAGTGAGGAACATTTGTGTTTGAATCCAGTTTTCTTAAAAGGACTTTTTCATGTTTTAGACTGTTTTATTTTGTTTTCAGTATTCTTAACTACTCAAGAAATAAGAATAAGAATAAAAATATTAGACATAGGTGCTATTTTCTAAAATACTTTATCTCTGCTGTAGAATGACACAAATAGAATGCAACACATGATTATCTTTCCAGGATCCAGAAGCCACAGCACAGGTCAGATTTCTCAATAATTTTAAAATACAGGGAATTCAGGTTGATTCATTAATTTTCATAAAAGAGAATACTATTTTGAGAACAATTAGAGGGGGAAGGAAACCTGTAATGGTCAATGTGCATTCTATCCCAAATTTTTTTTTTTTTTTTTTTTTGGTTTTTCGAGGTAGGGTTTCACTCTGGTCCAGGCTGACCTGGAATTAACTATGTAGTCTCAGGGTGGCCTCGAACTCTCAGCGATCCTCCTACCTCTGCCTCCCGAGTGCTGGGATTAAAGGCATGCGCCACCACGCCCGGCTTCTATCCCAAAATTTAATATATACAAGACAGTGAATAACTGTCTACCTCATAAAAATATTATATCCCCTTTCTTGCCAAAAATATTTGTTATTTTAGAATAAACTGATTTTGGCCAAGGTGAGGTTAAGTAAGGGAATTTTACTCAATTTTTTGTCACATATCTTGTTTTTTTCCTCAGGTTCAATGGTTTTTAAGTTGGAATTCCATGGAAGGTTTATTTCAGACACAATATAATATGAAGGTTACATACTAAGGTATAGGTTGTGACCATTGCCATGGACAGGAGGATGGTAAGGAAAGGACAGACAGAGGAAAAGGCCAAACTGTAATTCATTGATAAAAGCAGTGAGGACCACAAAACTTGAAGCTTCAGAGCTAGAATGGCTTTTAACGTTGTCTGAAATTTGGCTAAGGAGATAATTCAGCAGTAAAAGATGCTTTCTTGCAAAGCATGCTGGACAAAGTTCAATACTCCACTACCCACATAAAACCAGTTGCACAAAATGGCTCATGCACCTGGAGTTTGTTTACAGCTTTCAATAAGTCCTGGAAGTGTTTATAGTCTCTCTCTCCACACAAATAAATAGATAAAATAGTTTTTAGAAAGTTATGGTTGGAAAAATGGCTCAATGCTTACAGGTATTTGCTGGCAATACCTACAGGCCTGGGTTCAATTCCCCAGTACCCAAATAAAGCCAGATATATAAAATGTTACATATATGAGAGTTTGTTTGCAGTGGTAAGAGGCCCTGGTTTGCCCGCTCACTCTCTCTCTCTCTCTCTATCCCTGAAAATAAATAAAAGCTTGAATTGATTATCATGGAATTGCAATTTTAAACCATAATTTGATACCACCACACATTTACTAAGACAGCCAAAATAAATAAAACAGAACATATTTAAAAAAAAAAAAAAGTAAAATTTTAAAAAGGAAGTTGTCTGAAATTGGGCCAAGCAGGGCAACCCTTGATTCTCTCTCATTGACCTTTCAGCCAATACATGACCTTGGGCAAGGGTGCTGTTTGCAGCACAGCCAATCCTCAAAGGCTCTGATTGCTGAAAGATGCCATATTGTCAGGGTTGTCTACAGGAATACAACAGATAGAACGAATACAAATGGAAAAAGGGGGATTTAATAGATCAGCTTACACACTACAGAATGACTAGTCTAACAAGTGGCTCCAGGCTGGAGTGTCAGAACCACTGGCTGCCCACAGCTATTGGATGCCTCAGTCATACCAGTCTGGCACTGGAGGCCTGGAGGATTCCTGGAAAGCCTCTGTTCTTTCAGTCCACATTCAAAACCTAAAGAGTCTGGGTTCTGATGTCAGTACCTGGTGGCAGCAATACACCCAATTACTCACAAGCAAGTAGGAAAAGCAGGGAGGGAAAGACCATTAGCTTTTCTTCAAGCCTCTTTGTTCATGGGCTGCCACTGAAGGTGTCTCTTGGTTGATCCACTTAAAGTGGAAATGAAGATTAGTCATCATGGATGTTTTTTGACAGATCCCATCTCCCAGTCTACAGGGGCATGCATCCTTCAGTGAAGGTGATCTGAGTGGCTCTACATAGCATCCACCCATACTAAAAGGGGCTCGTTGAGAACCTTTCAAATGAGGTATTCAAATACACTATATTGTCTTCTCCTACAGAGCCATTTATCTACATCCTTGTTTCTTCTTAACATTTTCCCAATTCCCCAATCTCTTTTTCTTCTTCTTGACTTCACTTGATCTAATTTGTTGAGCAAATAATAGTCACAAGATGTGTGCTTGATTTTCCAGCCCACTCAGATGTTTTAAAATGTCAGTGGAAAATTCTAGTTCATGTTTTCAATGATAGTCATAATCTCCATGAAAGGTAATTTATTAAATGCACAGCAGTGATATCTAATTAGCCTTATCTAATAAAAATTGTATTCATATATTTATATATGTGTGTATTTATGTATATCAAATCACAAATCAAACACATATCAATTGTAAGGTAATTGTCATTGGCTTTATGGTTATGAAATATAACTATGACATTTCATAAATATTATCAACAAATAACTGCATATTTATAATTCAATTGCATTAACTATATCTATTCAATATTTATTCTCAGGTATGTTTAGATTCTCATTACTTTCAGGAAAAAGAACACATTTTGTATGCATTCTTTGTAGAATAAATAACTCCTAGAATAGGCTTGGACCTACAAGAAAAATTAAATAATTTCTCATTATAGTTATGAAGTTACTCTTGGGACTAACAGGTGACACAACTGAGATCCTGAATATTCACATGAAAGGATTCCTAGGGTGAAGAGCCTCTGGGAAGCTTGATTGTTTTCTTAACAGTCAGTGTAGCTCTGAAAAGATCACCCACTGGGCAACAGTCTGAGTACTTCTAGAGAGAATGTTTCTCAAAGAAAGAATGTCAAGATGCATTTCATATATTATCGAGAATCATTTGAAAGAAAGAGACTTGTGTTCCTATGACTGCTGCAATGACAGCCTCTGCTCATAGCACCAGCAGGGGACAAAATGTCTCTTCCCCTGGGAAGGGTCCTCAGTATATTTCAATGTGCAGTACATCTTCCACCAGGAGGATTTAGGAAGGTGTCTGTTGCAGACAGCTTCAGGTTCGCTGAGATGAACTTCCAGACCAGGAACAGTTATGGAGGAAGGGATATTATTTATTGAAGCTCACAGATCCAGGGGAAGTTCCATAACGGCAGAAGTAGCGGCCTGCTCTCACAAGGCCAGGTAGAGAGAGCAAAAGCCAACCAGCCACCACAGCACACAGAGCAAAACTACAGCCAAAAGGTCACACAGCACACTTCAGGAAATCCTGCTAGGCACATTTGCATATCTTTACAATGGAATCTCAAACCCACCATTAACACCTTAAGACCAGGCCCCCAGTGACCTTGCCTCTAGCAAGGTGATTGCAGATGCAAACTATAACTAATAAAACATTGAATATATTGGGGGACATATATTCAAACTACCACATTCCACCCCTGGCCCCCAATATATTTAGCTCCTGGCCCCCAATAGATTTATAACTATCACACATTGTAAATTGTACTCAGTCCAATTTCAAAGGTTCTCACAGTCTTGACCAACTTCAGATAAGTGAGTCCTGTAAAATCAAACAAGTTAAATACCTTCAACATGTAAAGGCACAGAGTAAAACATTTTTTAACTGGTATAAGGCATAGCAAGGAGAAACTAAAACAATGAAAACTCAGACACCATCAACAGTCATCAAACTTCTGCAGTT
>PVKW010004719.1:0-39004 GCA_004027895.1 Orientallactaga bullata
ACCAAGCACTTACCATGTTGAAATATGTTCCTTTTAATCCTTTGAACTTCAGACATTTTGTCATTAAAGGATGTTGAACTTTGTTGAATGCTTTTTCTGAATCTATTGAGATGTTCATGTGATTTCTGCCCTTAAAACTATGTGTAAATATTGTTACAAAGATTAATTTGTGTATGTTGAGTCAATCTTGCATAATAGGGATGAAACAAATGGTGAATGATCTTCTTAATATGTTTTTGAATTTGGTTCAAGTATTTTGAACAAGCATTTTGTTGAGAATTTATTGCATTATGTTGATCAGGATATTTGATCTATAGTATATTTTAATTGTTGTTGTTGTGTCCTTATTTGTATTTTGTATCAGTTACTATTGGCATCATTAAGTGAGTTTGTTTATCATCCTTCCATTCCAATTTGTAGAACAGCTTGAGAAGTATGGGTTTTTGCTATTTCTTAAAATTTTGCAGTAGGCGGGCATGGTGGCACATACCTTTAATCCCAGCACTCGGGAGGCAGATGTAGGAGGATTACCATGAGTTCAAGGCCAGCCTGAGACTGCGTAGTGAATTCCAGGTCAGCCTGGTGTAGAACGAGACCCTGCCTTGAAAAACCAAAAAGGAATAAATAAATAAATAAATTTGCAGAATTCAGCAATGAATCCATTTCATCCAGGATTTTTCTTTGTGGGGAGACTTAAAAACTACTTCAGTCTCATTGCCTGTTATTAGTTTATTTAAGCAGTTTGAGTCTTGATGTAATATTGGCAAGTCATAGTTGTTTAGCCATTTACATCTTTTCTCTAAATTTCCCTTTATTTTGGAATATGGTTCCAAAGTAGTCACTAATTATACTCTGGATTGTCTGATGTAACATCTCTTTTTTATCTCAAATTTTATTAATTTGGGTAGTTGTATTTTACTAGGAATTTGCCAGTCTTGTTTATATTTTTTAAATATTTTATTTATTTATTTGAGGGGAAAAGAGCCAGAGAGAAAAGAGAGAGAATGGGTGTGCCAAGGCCTCTGGCCATTGCAAATGAACTCCAGATGCATGCGCCACCTTGTACCTCAGTACATGGGTACTGAATAATCAAACCTGGGTCTTTTGGCTTTGCCAGCAAGGGCATTAACTGCTAAGCATGCTCTCTAGGCCTTCTTTATATTTTTAAAGAACCAGCTATTTCTTTGAATGATTCTATGTATTGTTGAGCCTATATTTCATCAATTTCTGTCCTCATCTTTATTATTTCTTCGCATCTACTGTGTTTGGGTTGGCTTGTTCTTGTTTTCCTTGAACCTGGAGATACATCATTAGGTTGTTTATTTGAGTTTTTTCTAGACCAGGGTTGAAAAACTTTTTTTTAAAATTTTTGTAGAGTGTTAAATTCTATATCCCTTTACCCATGCTCCTCTTTCCCTATGGGCCATTCTCAGTGCCATTCCCATTTTTTTTCTTTTTTAATTTTTGAAATTTATTATTATCAACATATTTCATATGGATACATCATGTGTTGGCACCCTCTTTTCCATCGTCCCTGCCTCCATTCCATTGGGAACACTCCTCAGTGAGATTGAAGACATTCCTTATGGGGTGGTCGTTTATGCATTGTAGGAGGAATAGTCAGTTATTTTACTTTGGGGGGAAAATGCCTCTGGGCATGATGTCTTAACCTGTGGCTCTTACAATCTTTCTTCCCCCTCTTCCACAAAATTCCCTGAGCCATGGAGGGTGAGTTTTAAGTCTACTTCAGTGATGAACTCTGAGGAGCGTCTAAACCTCTGCTTTGATAGGTGTTGAGTATCCTCCTGGTCTGTATACTACACCCTTGTGCTGGTTATCAGGTTCAGCATGGAGGCAGCACTCATGCTTGTCTCCCCAGTTCCTCTGTGCTTTCAACTTTGGCTTGGCTGAAGTGTGATGGACAGTTTGGGTAGTTTATCTCCTTGAGTCTCGCTACATTCTGATAAAGAAAAACAGTTTCTCCAATGGAGAGTGAAGTCAGCATAGTTTAAATGGGATAATCATTATTAATTTAGGTAGAACTGATCTCTGTAATCCCTCTTTTAGCCAAAGACTAGTGAGAGCTTGACAGTGGAGAGCAAAATCTTTGTCTCCATAGGATTCTAATCTGGTTCCCAATTCCAGTTATGGGTTCCTTTACACTGAGCAGATCACTTAGGCAATCAGAAAGCTATTGAGTACCCACGAAAGCTGTATGCCATTATTGCACTGGTGTATTCATCCTGTCAGTGTTTGCTTTTAAGTAGATTAGACCCCTCGTTTCTCAGACCCTTGTTGGCCACTTTCCCCCAGTAGCTCTCAGAATGTGTTGAAGCAGACAGGATAACTGTCTGGGGACTAGCTTTCTTCTGAGTTCCAGCTAGATCTCTCCATGTTCTGTGTCAGCAGCATATGGTGTCTTCAGCAATAGGGTATTATCTTTTGCCTCAACTGGGTAATCAAGTTTTTAGACAGAAAACTTTCTTGATTTGGGGACTTTGAAGATCTCTCCAATCAACAGCTCAATGTGGGTAGCAACCAATTTTTGGTACTGGGAGTTATAAGCCAGGAACAACAACAACAAAAAAAAATCTTTTAAGCTTATGCTTCATTTCAACCTCTCTTGGGCCCTTATTTTCAGGTGCTCCCTCCTTATACCTTTTGAGGGTTAATTCTTTTATTCTATCTCCAAGGATAAAGATTTCTTTGGCACCAGTTCATTTTGGATTTAGTTTTGTGTTTGCTTCTCCCCCTCTTCTCCCCGCCCCAAGCCCTTCCACCTTATTGTCTGTGTCTTGAGTTGCCTATCAGGTATGTCAACAACTCAAGAAGGTCCAGGTTAGGAACCACAGATAAGTGAGACATGTGGTGTTTGTCTTTCTGTGATTGTTCACTGAGTATGATCTGTTCCAAGTCTGTCCATTTTTCTACAATTTCATTGTATCATTTTTTCTTACTGCTGAGTAGAATTCCATTGTGTACCACGACTTCGTTATCCATTCATCCAATGATGAGCACCTGGGGTGATTCCAGTTCTTAGCTATAATGAATTGAGCAACTATAAACATGTTTGAGCAAATATCTCTGTAGTGATGCATGGAACACTTAGGATAAATGCCCTGTAAGGGAATAGCTGGGTCTGTTAGTAGCTCTATGTTCATCCTTTTCAGGAATCTCCATATTGATTTCCATAGTGGTTGTGCAAGTTTACATTCCCACCAACAGTGGACGAGGGTTCCTCTTTCTCCACATCTCCTCCAACATTTATTGTTGATGGATGTTTTAACGACTGTCATCCTTAGTGAAGTAAGGTGGAATCTCATGTGTTTTTTAAATATATTTATTTATTTGATAGAAAGAGGCAGAGAGAAAGAGAGAGAGAGAGACAGAGAGAATGGGCATGCTAGGGCCTTTATCCATTGCTAACGAACTCCAGAAGCATGAGCCCCCTTATGCTTCTGGCTTATGTGGGGCCTGGAGAGTCAAACCAGGATCCTTTGGCTTTGCAGGCAAACATCTTAACCACTAAGCCATCTCTCCAGCCCCTCACTGTTGTTTTAATTTGCATTTCCCTAATGGTTAAGGATGTTGAACATTTTCTTAAGTGTGTGTTAACCATTTGTATTTCTTCCTCTGAGAACCCTGTATTCAGTTCTCTGCACCAATTTCAGAATGTGTTGTTTAATTTTTTTATTGTTCAGATTTAAAAAAAAAATTTTTTTTGGAGAGAGACACAGAGAGAGAGAGAGAGAGAGAGAGAGGAAGACAGAGATGGGCGTGCCAGCAGTGTCTCAGCTGCTGCGAACGAAATCCAGATGTGTGCACCCCCTTGTGGTCCAGTGTGGCATTGCACCCTTGCGTCACTTTGCATCTGGCTAAACGTGGGACCTGGAGATTGGAACCACTGGAGATTGGAACCAGTGTTCTTAGGCTTAGGAGGCAGGCGCCTTAACACCTAAGCCGTCTCTCCAGCCCTATTGTTCAGATTTTTGAGTTCTCTGTAGAGTCTAGATATTAGGCTTCTGTCAGTGGTATTGCTGGTGAAGATTTTCTCCCATTCAGTGGGTAATCTATTGGCTCTGTTTATGGTATATTTGTCTGTGCAAAAGCTTTTTAGCTTCATGAGATCTCATTGGTTGAGAGATTGTATAATTTCCTGGGCTACTGGGATGTTGTACAGGAAGTCTTTCCTGACTCATATATCATGGAAAATTCTTCCATTTTTTTTCTACCAGTAGGAGAAGAGTTTCAGATCTTATATTAAGGTTTTTAGTCCAATTGGACTTGATTTTTTTGTGTATGGTGAGATGAGTGAGTCTAATTTAATTTTCCTACATATGGCCATCCAATTTGTACAACATCTTTTGTTGAAGATGCTGTCTTTTCTCCAATCTAGTTTAATGGCACCTTTGTCAATGATCAAGTAGCTGTAGTTACTTGACCTCAGGTCAGAGTCTTCAATTGCGTTCCATTGATGTCTGTTGCGGCCTCTCCTTTTTCATTTCTGGTTTTGTTAATTTGAGACATGTCTTTTTTCATTTGATTAAATTGGCTAGGAGTTTATCAATCTTTTATATTTTTGCAAAGAACTAGCTCTTCGTCCATTTTTTAAATTGTTTTCTCACTTTCCAATTCATTAATTTCTTCTCTGATTTTGATCATTTCTTTCCATCTGGAGCTCTTAAGGTTGGATTCTTCTTGTTTTTACAAATGCCTTTATGTGGACACTTAGGGCATTAATTTGGGATCTCTCTGTGTTTGTTGTGAAGGTATTTAGCACTAAGAATTTTCATGTTAGGACTGCCTTCATTGTGTTCCCTAACTTGTTCCCTAATGTTATGTTTTCATTATCATTCAATTCTTGGAATTTTATAATTTCTTTTTTAAAAAAAATTTTAAATTTTTTATTGACAACTTCTTTAATTGTAGACAATATCCCATGGTACTTCCCTTCACCCCCCCCCACTTTCACCTTTAAAACTTCACTCTCCATCATATACCCTCCCCCTCTCAATCAGTCTCTCTTTTCAGTTTGATGTCATGATCTTTTCCTGCTATTATGATGGTCTTGTGTAGGTAGTGTCAGGCACTGTGAGGTCATGGATATCCATTTTGTGTCTGGAGGAGCATGTTGTAAGGAGTCCTACTCTTCCTTTGTCTCTTACATTCTTTCTGCCCCCTCTTCCACAATGGACCCTGAGCCTTGGAAGGTGTGTTTGAGATGTTTCAGTGCTGAGCACTCCTCTGTCCCTTCTTCTCAGCACCATGGTGCCTTCTGAGTCATCCCAAGGTCACCACCATCTGAAAAGAGAAACTGCTCTAACCAAAAGTGAGAGTAGCACTAACACATGGGTGTGGACATTAAGAGAATTGCTTACTGGGCAGTTTGGTGAGCATAGTATATACATTTAGCATGATACAAGCAGACGTTATACCCCTAGGACTCATGACTACCCACGTTGTAGGTTTTCAGTATCAGGGATGTATTCCTTCCCATGGAGCAGGCCTCCAGTCCAATTAGAGAGCAGTTGGTTTCCCCCATAACAGACAGGCCACTATTGCACCCATTGGCTCATTTGGCCTGGCTGGCCAAATTTAAAGCTTTCACTGTTCACTATTGAGTACCTTCACTGGTGTTTTCTCTCTCTCATTGAACTTCATACAGCATAGCTTTTTCCAACTTTCTGTCAGCTGGTCCACATGGAAGAGGCTTTCAGCTCAACTCTAGCAAGATTTCTCAGTGAACTTGTAGCCCAAATATGTGGAGTCTTCAGCAATAGGGTCTTACCATCTATTCCTCGTGGGAAACCAAGGGACTCAGCAATGGGCTATAATGTTTTGGGGGCATCTGTGACCTCCCTGGCCAACAACTTACTGGAAGGTATCCCATCATGGGCACTGAAAATTTTCTAGTAACAATCTATGGCTTCTGAGTGTTCCATTGTCTACAAAAGGAGGTTTCCATATGACATATTTATATCCTCTTAGATTTTGATTAGTCCTCCCTCCACTTTTCTTTACTCCATCTCTTACACTGACCTCAATTAGGCATTTTCACTCCCATTAATTGGTTCTTCTACTTACATATATACAGTACTATCCTATTAAGTCCCCCTCCCTCCCTCTCTATTCCAATCATTTGTAGCTAAGATCCACATATGAGAGAGAACATGGGATGTTTGGCTTTCTGGGACTGGGTTGCCTCACTAAGCATAATCCTTTCCAGATCCACCCATTCTCCAGCAAATTTCATAACTTCATTTTTCTTTACCACTGAATAGAACTCCATTGTGTAAATGTGCCACATATACATTATCCACTCATCAGTTGAAGGACATCTAAGCTGGTTCCATTTCCTAGCTATTGTGAATACAGTGGCAATAAACATGGTCTAGGAAGTATCTCCAAGGTAATGAAACGAGTCCTTAGGATATATGCCTAGGAGTGGTATAGCTGGGTCATATGGTAGGTCTATATTTAGCTGTCTCAGGAACCTCCACACTGATTTCGACAATGGCTGGACTAGATGGCATTCCCACCAACAGTGTCGAAGGGTTCCTCTTTTTCTGCATCCTCATCAGCATTTATAGTCATATATTTTCATGATGGTAGCCAATCTGATAGGAGTGAGATGGAAACTTAAGGTTGTTTTAATCTGTATTTCCCTGATGACTAGGGATGTAAATTTTTTTAGATATTTATATGCCATCTGTATTTCTTCTTCTGAGAACTCTCAATTTAGTTCCATAGTCCATTTTTAATTGGATTGTTTTATTTCTTATTATTTAATTTTTTTGAGATCTTTGTATATCCTAGATATTAACCCTCTGTCAGATGTAGAGCTGGCAAAGATTTTCTCCCATTCTGTAGGTTGCCTCTTTGCTCTATTCACAGTGTCTTTAGCTGTACAAAAGCTTTGTAATTTCATGAGGTCCCAGCGGTTGAACTGTGGTTTTATTTCCTGAGCAATTGGGGTTATATTCAAAAAGTCTTTGCCAAGACCAATATGTTGAAGGGTTTCCCCTCCTTTTTCCTCTATGAGTTTCAGAGTTTCAGGTCTGATATTAAGGTCTTTGATCCACTTGGACCTGATTTTTGTGCATGGAGAGATAAGGATCTATTTTCAACCTTCTACAGATACATATCCAGTTTTCCCAGCACCATTTGCTGAAGAGGCTGTCTTTTCTCTAGTGAGTATTATTGGCATTTTTGTCAAAGATCAGGGGGCTATAGCTACCCGGATTTACATCAGGGTCCTCTATTCTGTTCCATTGATCTACATATCTGTTTTTGTGCCAGTACCATGGTGTTTTTGTTACTATGGCTCTGTAATATAGGTTAAAATCAGGTATGATGATACCACCAGCCTTATTTTTGTTGCTCAAAATTGTTTTAGATATCCAAAGTTGTTTGTGCTTCCAAATGAATTTTTGGATTTTTTTTTTCTATTTCCATGAAGAATGCCATTGGAATTTTGAAGGAGATTGCATTAAATGTGTAGATTGCTTTTGGTAGGATTGCCATTTTCACAATATTGATTTTTCTAATTGTAGAGATCCTTCACTTCCTTGCTTAGGTTTATACCAAGGTACTGTATTTTTTGATGCAATTGTGAATGTGAATGATTCTCTATTTCATCCTCTGTGTGTTTGTTATTAGCATATAGGAAGGCTACTGATTGCTGTGTGTTTATTTTGTATCCTGCTTCATTGCTATCGGTGTTTATCAGCTCTAACAGTTTGCTGGTAGAGTCTTTAAGGTCCTTTATGTATAGAATCATATCATCTGCAAATAATGATAACTTGATCTCTTCCTTTCCAATTTGTATCCCTTTTATGTGTGTCTCTTGCCTTATTGCTATGGATAAGACTTCCAGTACTGTATTAAATAAAAGTGGGGACAGTGGGCACCCTTGTCTTGTGCTGATTTTAGTGGAAAAGCTACAAGTTTTTCTCTATTTAGTGTGATGTTGGCTATGGGTTTGTCATAAATAGCCTTCATTATGTTGAGGTAGGTTCCTTCTATGCCCGGTCTCTGTAGGACTTTTTATCATGAAAGAATGTTGGATTTTTGTCAAATGCTTTTTCTGTATCTAATGAGATAATCATGTGATTTTTATCTTTCAGTCCATTTATATAATGTATTATATTTATTGATTTGCCTATGTTGAACCATCCCTGCATCTCTGGGATAAAGCCTACTTGGTTGGGTGAAGAATGATCTTTCTGATATATTCTTGTATTCTGTTTGCCAATATTTTGTTGAGAATTTTTACATCTATGCTCATGAGGGAGATTGGTCTGTAATTTTCCTTTTTTGTTCTATCTTTGTCTGGTTTTGGGATCAGGGTGATGCTGGCTTCATAGAATTTGCTAAGATTCCTCCCTCTTCTATTTTATGGATAAGATTAAGAAGCACTGGTGTTAGTTCTTCCATGAAGGTCTGGTAGAATGCAGCAGTGATTCCATCTAGGCCTGGACTTTTTTTAGTTGGGAGATGTTTTTATAACTGCCGAGATCTCCATACTTGCTATAGGTCTATTTAAGTGATTAATCTCATCTTGAATTAATTTAGGTAAGTTATATAAATCAAGGAAATCATCCATTTCTTTCATATTTTTACACTTAGTGGAGTATATGTTCTTATAGTATGTCCCTATGATTTTTTTTTTTTTTTTAGTTTCTCTGGTATCTGTTGTAATGGTGCCTTTTTCATCTGTGATTAATTTGTGTCTCTTCTCTCTTTCTTTTGGTCAGATTTGCTAAGGGTTTATCAATCTTGTTTATCCTTTAAAGAAACAACTCTTTGTTTCATCGATTCTTTGGATTTTTGTTTTGGTTTCTATTTCATTAATTTATGCCCTATTCTTTATTATTTATTCCTGTCTACTGATTTTTGGTTTGCCTTGTTCTTCTTTTTCCAAGGCCTTAAGGTGGAGCATTAGTTGTTTACCCAAAACCTAATTTCTTTCTTTCCTTTTTTTTTTTTTTTTTTTTTTGAGGTAGGGTTTCACTCTAGTCCAGGCTGACCTGGAATTCCCTATGTAGTTTCAGGCTGGCCTTGAACTCTCAGCAATCCTCCCACCTCTGCCTCCCAAGTGCTGGGATTAAAGGCGGGTGCCACCACGCCCAGCCTACCTTTCTAATTTCTTAATATAGGCACTTAAAGCTATAAATTTCCCTCTTAGGACTGCTTTCATTGTGTCCCAAAGGTTTTGGTATGTTGTGTTCTCATTATCATTTGACTCCATGAATTTTTTTATTTCCTTCTTGATTTCTTCATTGACCCATTCATCATTTAGTAGTGTATTGTTTAGTTTACATGATTTTGTGTATGCTCTATAGCTTTTCTTATTATTGATTTGTAGTTTGATCCCATTGTGATCATATAGAGTACAAGAAATTATTCATTTTCCTATATTGGTTAAGATTTGCTTTGTGTCCTAATATATGGTCTATTTTAGAGAATGTTCCATGTGCTGCTGAAAATAATATATGTTCTTTAGCATTTGGATGAAATGTTCTGTATAATTCTGTTAGATCCATTTGTTCTATGACCTCATTTAATCCAGAAGCATCTCTGTTTATTTTTTCTGGGATGACCTGTCATTTGGTGAGTGTGAAGTGTTGAAGTCACCCACTACAAGTGTGTTTGGTGTTATCTGTGACCTTAGTTCTAATAGTGTTTGTTTGATGAAATTGGGAGCCCCCGAATTAGGATTGTAATGTCCTCCTGTTGGAGTGATCCTTTAATCAATATAAAGTGACCTTCCTTATCATTCCTAACTAATGTTTGTCTGAAGTCTACCCTGTCAGATATTATGATAGCGACCTCTGCTTGTTTTCTAGGCCCATTTGCTTGAAACACCTTTTTCCAACCTTTCACCTAAAGATAGTCTCCATCCTTTGTAGAAAGGTGAGTTTCTTGGAGGCAATAAATTGAAGGATCCTGCTTTTTAACCCAGTTTGTAAACCTATGTCTTTTGGTTGGGGCATTCAGGCCATTGATATTAAGACATTATTGAAAGATTTGTATTTATTTTTGCCATTTTTCTTGTTTTGTAGTTCCTTCAGTTTTACCTTTGTTCTCTTGTATTAACTAGTATTGGAGAATGGTTTGTTTTTTCCAGGTTCTTTATATGTGTGCCTTTCTTTCTCTTCAGCATGGAGGATCCTTTCGAGTATTTTCTGTAGAGCTGGTTTTGTCTTTAAATATTCTTTTAGCCTGCTTTTGTTGTGGAATGTCCTTACTTCTCCATCTATTGAATGGATAGTTTTGCAGGATAAAGTAACCTTGGTTGACAGATCTTTCAGAACTGGAATACATCACTCCATGCCTTTCTGGCTTTTAAAGTTTGTGTTGAGTAATATGCTGTGATTCTGACAGGCTTGCCTTTGTAGGTGACTTGCTTTTACTCTCTAGTTGATTTCAATATATTTTCTTTGGTTTGTATGCCTGGTAGTTTAATTATAATACAGTGAGGAGAGGTTCTTTCCAGGTTTTGTCTGTTTGGTGTTCTAAAGGCTTCCTGTATCTGCATTGGCATCTGTTTCCCAATTTGGGGGAGGTTTTCTTTTATGATTTTGTGGAAAACGTCTATTATGCCTTTGGAGTGAAATTCTTCTCCCTGTACTATACCCTGAATTCTTATGTTTGATCTTTTCATAGTCTCCCAAATATCTTGAAATTCCCATTCATGCTTCCTATTAGTTTGTCTTTCTCTTTGTTGGCCTGTATTAGATCTGCCACCTAGTCTTCTAGTTTAGATATTCTGTTCTCTCCTTCATCCATTCTGCTGGAAAGATTTTCAACAGAGTTGTTTATTTCACTGACTGTGTTCTTCATTGCTAGTATTTCTGACTAGTTTTTCTTTATTATTTCTATTTCCTTATTCATGTCTTGTATTGACCTCTTTATTTCATTAATTTGGTTTCCTGTGTGTTGTTTGATTTCCTTCTTCATGTCTTGTATTGACCTACTTATTTCATTAAATTGGTTTCCTGTGTGTTCTTTTAGTTCTTTGAACATATTTCTAATCATTCTTTTGAAATCGTTCTCATGCAGTGGCTCTAAATCATTCTCACTGAAGGTCATTTCTGATGCATTAATACTTTTTGTTGGATTTATATTGTCTTGATTTTTTGTGTTTCTTGTATTATAATGTAGAGTTTTTTTGCACCTTGGACTAATTTAATGCTTGGGTTTTCTAATTATCTGCAGTAATATGAGATGTATCCATCAATCTGATGTTATATATCTTTAGGGTAGGAGCATAAGGTGCTAGGTGTGACTCTTAAGATTCTCAGAGTAACCAGAAAAGTGATCCTAGGTGTTGGGTTTGCCTGCTATGAGAGTATTCAAGTAAGCTGAATGGTACAGAATATAGACAAATTCTAAAAAGTTAACTAAACAATGTACACATTCAATGAAAAATAGCACAGAGTATTTATGCAAAAGTAGGTATTGTGACAAACAGATCCTCTAACAAAGTCACAGTCCCTAAGGATGTGTATTGCCCCACGCCCTTAATCCTATCAACTGGGAGGCTAAGATTTCTGGTCTGTAGAGGGTTCCAAGGTCAGCTTGTGACTAAGGGAGACCCTTCCCCAACAAATGACAGCAGAGGAAACAAAGGCACTATAAACCAGGAAGCAACCAATGAGCAGCCCAAAATATAGCTTATTTAAGAATGTCAAATCTGACCATCCATCAGATTTAACATATAATTTACCCTGACATTGATGGTACAATTAGCCTTTCCAATGCAAGCCTATATACCAGGTTTATATGGTGTGTACTGACCTGGTGTAATCCCAGTTATCTTTTGGGACAGCTTTGATCTCAGCTATGCGGCACAGCCACTTTGGTCCCTCTTTGCTGTGCTGTGGGCCCAGGAAGGCTGGCTGGGTCTCTAATCACCTGTGCTGGGTGCTGCGTAAATGAGTTCCCTTCCCCAGTTCTCTGGTGCTTGCTGGTGCTTGTGCTGGCAGTGGGGGATGGGAGGCTGAAGTCAGCTTGATGGTCCACATCATCCTCTTCTTCACAAGCCACTCCATTGGTCTCTGCTATCCTCCTTCCACATTTCTTGAGTTGTCAAGGAGGCCAATGTGAGTGGATAATCCCCTCACCTGGCTTTAAAATCCTGCCTCTCGGGCCTAGTCTGGTGGCTGCAGCTGCATGGAACTCACCACTGCTGCTGGAGCCACTACTGCCTGCTTCTGTGGGCTCTAGATGCTCTAGATCTCTCCTACTTCTCCGCTGTGGTTGATAATTTACTAAACACCTCTCTTTTTAGTAGAAGAGTGTATTTTGCTTTTTTTTTTTTGTTGTTGTTGTTTGTTTGTTTGTTTTGTTTTGTTTTGCTTTTTCTCCCCTACCTGTTTTGGTGTGGTTTCTATGCCATTATTTTAGCCAGAAGTCCTGCTTTTCCATTTTTGAGGCAGTTTCTCCACTGTGCCAGTCAGTCTGGGGGCCAGGCGACTTGGTGGCTGCTGGGGCTGCCAGGCTCCTTTGACCATCTGGCTCCTGCTCCGATGCGGGAGCTGCTCCGGCGGCCGGCCACAGGGCTCTCACTTGGGTAGCTGAAGTGGAGGAGGCTGGAGTAGGCAGAGAGGCGGGAGGAGGGCCTCGCACCTCAGCCAGGTTTGCAGCCGGCTCCCTAATTTCTTTTTTGATTTCTACCACAACCCATTCATTGTTTAAAAGTGTGTTGCTTAGTCTCCCGGAGCTCGTAGAGTTCCTGATATGTCTCTTATTATTAACTTCTATCTTTAAAGCATTGCAATCTGATATGATGCAGGAAGTTACTTAAATTTTCCTGAATGTATGGAGGCATGCTTTATGGCCTAATATATGCTCTATTTTGGAGAAGGTTCCATGGGCTGCTTAAGAATGTGTATTCTGTAGACTTGGGGTGGAAAGTTCGGTAGATGTCTGTTAGACCTAGTTGATCTATGGTGGTATTGAGCTCTATTATTTCCCTGTTGATTTTCTGCTTGGATGATCTGTCTATTGATAATAGAGTATCTGACTATGATGGTGCTGGCATTTATTTCTGTTTTGTTGTCAAGTAGGTTTTGTTTTATAAACTGTGGTGCACCTGTGTTTGGTGTGTATAGATTTATGATCATGATGGTCTCATGTTGAATCATTCCCTTGATGAGTAAGAAGTGGCCTTCTTTGTCCTTATTGATAACTTTTGGTTTGAAGTTTATTTTAGCATATATTAATATAGCAACACCTGCTTTTTTCTTATTTCCATTTAATTGGAATATCATTTTCCAGCCTTTCACCCAGAGGAGGTGTCTGCTTTTAGTGGTGAGGTATATTTCTTGAAGATAGCAGATAGAAATGTCCATTTGTCGGTCCACCCTGTTACCTTGTGTCTTCTGATGGGTGAGTTAAGACCATTAATGTTTAAGGTTCTAACTGTGAGGTTCAATTTAATCCCTGTTATGATGGGGTTCTTTATGGGGTTTGGTGTTTTCTTGAATTTTGTACTTTTTTGAGCCTGGTCTAGTTTTGGTTATTGTGATCTTCTTCTTGTAGGCTTTTGACATTGGTTATTTGACTTGTCGGTGTGGAGAATTCTCTGAAGTATTCTCTGTAGATTTGGCTTTGTGTTCATATAACCATAGAGTTGACTTTTTTCCATGGAAAGTTTTCCTTTCAACATCTATTATGAGGGATACTTTTACTGGGTACAGTAGCTTGAGTTGGAAGTGATAGGTTTTTAGACTTTGAGGTGCTCTATTCCAGGCCCTTCTGGTTTTCAGGGTTTCCATTGTGAAATCTGAGGTAATTCTGATGGATTGCTTTTGTATGCAGTGAGTTGTTTCTCTCTTGCTGCTTTTAGCATTCTCTGTTTTCATTGTTAAGAGTTTTAAATATGATGTGCCATGGAGAATTTCTTCTTTGGTCCTGTCTGGTGTTCTGTGAGCTTCTTGTATTTGGATGGGTCTCTCTTTTGATAGATTGGGAAATTTTTCTGCAATAATTTTATTGAATATGTTCTCTATGATTCTGGCTTGGTTTTCCTCTCATTCTGGTATACCCATGATCCAGATATTTGGTTATTTTAGAGTATCCCACAGTTCCCATGTATTCTGTTCATATGATATTTTGAACTTAGCAAAGTTTTTGGCCTCCTGATCAGTTTCTTCTGTCCTGTCTTCCAGCTCAGAGGTTCTGTCTTCCACGTGAGTAACTCTGTTGGTGAGGGATTCTAGAGAGGTTTTTAAAAGCTCTATTTGATTTTTGTTTTCTGTTGTATTATTTTGCATTATGTCCATCTCTTTTTTAAAGTACAATTTCAGTTTGAGTTCTATTTTTTCTGATGTTTCCTAGAATTCATTTATATCACCTTTGAGGCATCTAAGGTTTTCTTCAATTAAGTTATGACTAGTGTTAAAAGCTTGTTTTATGAAATTGATTAGTTCAATATTTTGTACATATATGTTTATAATTGTTACAAATTTTTTGAATTGGCCATTTGCTAGTATGTTCCCTTTATTAATATGTAGTATGGCTTTCTTCTGACTAATTTTGGATTGAAATCTACTTTGTAAGGAGGGATTTTGTAGATGATTTCCTTTCTTTACTCTCAGCTGGTGGTCGTCTTTGCCAGTGATATGTATTTATTAGAGGCAACAGAGTTGTATTTTGTTTTAAATATATTTTATTTATTTATTTATTTGAGAGAGAGAAAGAGGCAGAGAGACAGAGAGAGGGAGAGAGGGCCTCCAGCCACTGTAAACAAACTCCAGATGCATGTGCCCCCCTTGTGCATCTGGCTTATATAGGTCCTGGGGAATCGAACCAGGACCCTTTGGCTTTGCAGGCAAATGCCGTAACTGCTAAGCCATCTCTCCAGTCCATGGATTTTGTTTTAGATCCAGTTAGTTACTCTGAATCTTTTAAATGGTGAGTTATGGTCATTTGCATTTAAAGTTGCTTCTGAGAGAGGTTCATTAATTCCATCATCTTGTTGGTTGCTGCTCTGGTTGGCTGGATAGTCAATTGTTCCTCCCTTGTTAGTACAGTGGGTTTTCTGGTGGTGGACAGGATGAATTCCTTCCTGGCTCTCCTTTGTTTATCTGGTTTTCTCATGTAATGCTCTTTCCTGGCCTTCCATGAATTGACCTGTTCTTCTTCCTTTGAGTATAAGACTCTTTTAAATATTTTGCTTAGTACTGCCTTGGTATTTATGAATTGCCTTAGTTGTTCTTCTCTTAAAATATTCTTATTTCTCTATTAGTTTTAAAAGATAGCTTTGTTGGATATAATAATATTGTTTAGCAGTTGTTTATTTTCATCCCATAACTGTCTGGCTTTGGGGTGGCTGACAATAAATTTCACAATATTCTTATGGTATATGTGTATGTATTGGTGCACAAACACCATAATACATGTCAGAGCACCACCTAAGTGTGTTAGTTCTTGCCTTCCACCATGTTTGAGATAATAGCTCTCATGTTGGCTTGCTTCTGTGAACACTAGACTAGTTGGCTCATGAGCTTTGGCATTCTTTGATTCCACCTTCTGTTGTCAAAGGCGCATTGGAATTACAGACAGGTTTACTACTTGCATCTAACTTTAAGTGGGTCCTGGGTATCTGAAGTCTGGTTTTGTGCAGCAAGTAGTTTTAACCACTGAGCAATCTCCTCTTTCATCTAATGTTTTCAGTACTCCTTTTCATCTATTATCTTTGTGGATAGAAACCTTATATTAGAGAGGAAAACCTCTCATGCTTGATGATTTTGTTTATATTAGCCTTTTTTCTTCATGATATAAGTTGGGTTTAAAATAAAAATCTACAAATGCAACATTTTGAGATTGCAGGAGGACAGAATGGAATAGGGCGTGTAAGAATGAAAAACTTAACAAATTCAAGAAAATATTGTGTAACAATGTGATCAAGACTTTTTCCAATATTTTGCCATATATATATGGAGAGAGAGAGAGAGAGAGAGGTGGGTTCCCCAGCAGCCTCTTAGCTGCTGTGAACGAAATCCAGGTGCATGAGCCCCCTGTGGTCAAGTGCAGCATTGAGCCCTTGCGTCACTTTGCATCTGGCTAAATGTGGGACCTGTAGATTGGAACCGCTGGAGATTGGAACCAGCATTCTTAGGCTTAGGAGGCAGGCACCTTAACCGCTAAGCCATCTCTCCAGCCCAATATTTTGCAATATTTTTATATTCATGCTTGTGAATATTTGGTGTGTATCTTGTTTGTATAGCTTTATTACCACAGAGTAAATTCCAAACTGTTCATAACCACATGAATTAATTTTCTTTTAGTGCCACACTCCTCTTTCTTTCTCCACTAATTCTGAGAAAGTACTAATTTGTTAATAGCCCTGTAATTTGACATTTTGAGAACTTTATAGAAAGCTAGTCATTATACAGTTCACTAGTTACTTAACATCACATGGTGTCTATAAATTTGTGAAATTTTATACTTCTTATTTATTAGCTATAAATTAAATTAACTTAAAATTTGAAAGTTATAAAAACAGGACCATATCATTTGTAACTTTTCAGGATTACCTTTTTTTTTTTTTCAAGGTAGGGTCTCACTCTAGCCCAGGCTGACCTGGACTTCACTATGCAGTCTCAGGGTGGCCTTGAACTCACAGCGATCCTCCTACCTCTGCCTCTCAAGTGCTGGGATTAAAGGTGTGCACCACCACACCCAGCTGAGGATTAGCTTTTTTATCCTGTGTAATTAACTTGGTCCTGCCATATGTGCTATAGAATTTATTCCCAAAATTCTTAGGAAAGTGCATTTGAAGACAGAAAGACAATCCATAGACTTTCATGGTGAACTTTTCCCAACTAATCAATATTTATAATTCTTATTATTAAAAAGGAAGATCATGCTTCACAAATGTCTAATGTGCAGACAATGAAATGGAACAGAGGGCAATAGTTTTTAAAACTTTTTTAAAAACTGGCATTGCTTGCATGTACAAAAATGCTATTCATTTAAATATATTTGTCACCCACCTCTATCTGTGGTTTCAGATATTGACAGCAAACTGTAATCTGAAAATATGAATGGCGAATTCCAGAAATAATTTACAAATTGTATAGCATCATGAATTCTTGGATGTGAATCATCCTTTTGCCCAGAATATCCACATTGAATATGCCATATACCCTGTGGTAGTTGAGACAGAAACCACATTCTGTATTCATAGGCAATCTATAAGTGTGTATGTGTATAGAACTCAGTACTGTCTGCACTCTTAGGTCCTCTCCATATGTATGTATGTTTCTATATGGGATTTAGTACTATTTGCACTCCTAGGCACTCCATAAGGGTATATGTAATTAGAGTTCAGTATTGTCTGTATTCTTAGGTACTCCATACATATGTATGTATATAGAGTTCAGGACTGTCTTCACCCTTAGGTACTCAATAGTTGTCTAAACTCTTAGGAACTCCATCGGTGTGTATGTATACAGGCTTCAGTGCTGTCTACACTTTTAGGCATATATATATATGTGGGGTTCAGTACTATCTTTACTCTTAGGCACTCCATAGATATGTATGAATATGGAGGTCCATACTGTGTGCACTCAGGTATCTACTGACATGTGGTGCACAGTCACATCAATGCAGGGGTCATATTCATGCAGTTTTCATAATGCTTCTTTCCTTTTGGAAAGAATGTAGTTGTCATGTTTGAGGCTGAGGTTTAGCGAATTAAAATCTAATTGGTTGCTGTTTCATGAATCGTGTCAGAAGACATGAAACTCCTAGATAGGAGACAAAAGACATTGCTGCAGCACAGCCAGCAACATACACCCCCAATGTCTTTATGTGGGTGCCCTGTCCTTGGGCTTTCTAGAGTGGCCTGGAGATCCTGTGGCTGCAGGTAAAGTTGAACATGAAGCTTTGAAACACTGAGCTTCACAACTAGCATCTTACAACAAACAGTCAAGCACTTATTAAGCTTGTTCTTTGTTCCAAAGTAAATAGGAGTCTTTCCCTCCAAACATCAATTTCTTTGAGAGAGAGAGACAGAGACAGAGAGAAAGCGAGCTCATATGAGCACAGGTGAGTACAACATCCTCATTCCTATTACTTCTTTTGCAGCTGGAAGTGCAGTGTCCTCCTGGTGTCACCATTGGCTTTGTTTCAGAACACTGGAATCTGTGCCGGGCAGTTTACAGCATCCAAAATGAGAAGAAAGAGGATGTGTTGAGGGTGCTTGGACCATGTGCAACCTATGGCTGTGGATCAGACTCTGTTTTTGAGGTAAACAGGTGTAAAATGTTATTTCTACTTTTTCCTAACAAAACTCAAAATGTTTTTGTTTTAAGCAGTTTTTCTTTAATGTGAATGAAGAAAGTTGTATGGAGAAGGAATGAATTGAACAGTTAACATTAGATGGTTTTTTTATACTATAGCTAGTGGATTGCTGACATTTTCCAAAATGTGAGCTCTTTTGCCTCAAAACACTTTAGCACTTGGTAACCTATGCAGAACATTAGAAGCCCTGGGAGTAAATATTCTGTACTTGGCTGCATATAATTAACCATTTTTTTCTAGTGACTTACAGAATGGTAGAATTAAAAGCAAATGCCCAGGAAACACCAGCACATACAGAGTATTCCTAGCATTATAAGTAAAACTCATAATGGGTTATAGTGTAGCATTTTCTCAAAAAAGAAACATTCTTCATTCAAAGGACTTCCAATGAAATTATTATAAATTCTTTCTGAGATTCTGAGAGCTTTCTTAAAACTTTGTGATAGAGTGAACCTCATCATAGTTCCTTATCATATGATACTTAATAAGTTTTCCCATTGTATATCAACATATATTAAACATTACTCATTTATTAAAAAACCATTGTAGAAAATGTCAACAAGCCAGAGTGCCGGAGCAGGCTATGATTGATCACTCCCTCTATGGCACAATGCAGGTCTGGCTCTAACCAGACTGCATGGCAGAAGAAAGCAGGAAGTGAACATGGCGTCCTGCGCAGGCCTGGCGTGACAACAGCTACAGACCCATGCTCATGAGAAACCTGCTACAAGATGATCTGTCTGGAGACAGGCTGTCATTGGTCACAAAAAGGGAACCACCCCATACAATGATTGGCCAGCCAAACCCCTTAAAACCCCCTACACTTCCTTGAATAAAGGAGTTTGCTGCAGCTCGCCTTCTGCTGCTTCCACCCAACTCCCAGAGTCTGTGTCATGATTCCACGCCTCTCACCCCCAACTCGGCAGAGACCCTACTGTCCCTCCTGGGCTGGCCATAGGAAGGACCCCAACATCTGTCACCTGAACGAGTTTGCAGCAGCTCACCCTCTGCCGCTTCCACCCAACTCCCGGAGTCTGTGTCGTGATTCGGCGCTTCTCACCCCCAACTTGGCAGAGACCCTGCTGTCCTTCCTGGGCTGGTGCTAGGGGGGACCCCAACAACTCCCATTTCTGATTGCCATTAGAGTCAGATAAGAGGAGTTTCTAGTATGACAAGTGCCAGAGTCCCTCTGTTTGAAGCTGAAGACCTTTAGTTTCATGAAGTCTGCTATGGCAGGAAGCTGTACAGCATATGTACAGTCCTCTGGTTTTGTTCATATGCCCACTTGGTTGGAAATGACTTCTTGCCCATTTCCCAATCCCTGCACTATAAAGAAGAGCTTGTCAATTCAAATCATGTCTCCTCTCATGAAGTCTCCTAATAATTCATTGAAAAAAAGAACTGGAATTAAATTTTTAAGATGTATCCCAGCCCAATTATTAACCCATTTCAAAAGACTTAATCCTGCTTGGGCATAATTTTCTCATTGAAATTGTGTAATTGCAATGTTTTTTCGTGCATTATATTTTGTTAACACAGCAAAACTGCTTCCAATAAGACTGAAACATATACTTTAATAATTTTAGTCGTCATAAAATTGGATTCTTGGCATTGTAGGTCAAATCCCTGGATGGAGCCTTCACCATTGGCAGTATTACCAGGAAATGGAATGGTTTATTATCAACCATGGCAAATGCTGACCACTTTGAGATTCACTTCCCTTTGGACCTAGATGTCAAGATGAAAGCCACAATATTTGGAGCTTGCTTTCTCATTGTAAGTTTTCTTTGTTTATTGCTTTGTTTTAGGTTTGTTGTTGTTGTTGTTTTGAATAAAGAACATTATTCCTTCTGGTGAAAAGTAGTACACTTTGGTAAAAAAATACATTTTGAAACCTGGCACATATTTTGCAAAATGATTAGCATTTGGAGTCTCATTTCCCTCATGTATAACAGAGAGAAAATACTTATAGGTTCCAGGGTTATGGATAGATATGTTACACTAAAGTATTAAGGAGTGCTTAAAAGATATTCATTCATTGTATATAATTGCCATCATTTCTATAAGTTATGATTCTCCCTTCTTATAAATACCTATTCTATGATTATTGGGACAATAAAGCCAGTATAAAGCTGATGATCTTATCCCCTTTCTGATTGCCTGTCAGCATATTCCTTGGTATCATGCCAATCTTTATCGAACTTTCCTGTTTTGAAAAGTAAAATTTTGTAAATTGATACTGAAGATGGAAAGCCCCCTTGTCTACCAACAGTCTCAATTTTACTTGCTTCACAGAAAGATTGTCTATATAAATATTTCATTATATGTATTGATTTTAACTGGGATATAATATTGCCCTGATAAAAAATGATATTATATGCATTATATGAAATTATGTCTATCTGTCATCTCTATCTAAATAGTATTCATTTTCTAATTTCAGGACTTTATGTATTTTGAAAGATCTACTTCACAGCATTCACACTCCAGATAAAGAGACCCAGCAAAGCAACAAAATTGAGAGAAATTTTCTTTGGGCCTACAGTTACTTCCCAACTATTTGAAGTATATTTCTTTGGTTTGCACATTGTTTTTACTGTGTTGGTCTAAGAGCCAGACTGATAGCATGAGTGCAAGAAAAAGTCTTAACATGTGCCTCAATTGAGTATCTGGCTACTTGGTAGGCAAGAAGTTTATTCTGAAAGCTATAGACCTTTAACCTAGCAAATATTCACATAACAAGCTTTAAAGAAATATAAGTATGAAGTAGAGGGAAATGAGCCTATGGGTTCTCACATTAATAGTGAAATGATGACTATATTAACATGGCTTCTATCTCCAATCTTCTCCTCTTTGACAAAAAGGCAAATGACTTTAGGTGAGAGGAATGCAATTCTTCATCTTTAGGAACATAAAGATAGACAGAGAGAAATAATGTGGTTTGATAGTAGGGAAAAAATGTTACATGTGCACATGTATGAAAAACCTGATTCTGAAAAAAATTATAAAAGTTCATGATGTTCAGTGGGAACTTTGATTTTATTACAAATAAATATATTCTTTTATATCATGTAGTTCATATTTCAAAGCCTATTTCCTCATTCTATGACCTGGACAATTTGGACCTACATGTATGTGAGGGAATAATGAGACTATCAGAGGAAGATCCAACCAGGGCCACAGCTGAACAAGATCTCTGCATCTGAGGTCATCAGTGTCTATGTAGAAACCTTGTCCATTTACACATAATATATTCAACACATTTAATGCATAGTCTGTTTTGGTCATACATGCCTCACATATATATGTTTAGCCAGACCTGTAAGATTGCATATTGCATCTTCTTTTTATGAGACAGACAGAGAGAGAGGGAGAGAGAGAATTGGAATGCCAGGCCCTCAGCCACTGTAATTTAACTCAAGACAATTGTGCCACCTAGAGGGCATGTGCAACCTTGTGCTTGCCTCACTTTTGTGCTTCTGGCTTATGTAGGATCTGGAGAGTCGAACATGGGTCCTTATGCTTCACAGGCAAGTGCCTTAAGCACTAATCCACCTCTCCAGCCCATTTATTGGATCTTTTTATGTAATTTAACCTTTCTTTTTTTCAAGATCACTGGTCTTCACCAGGCTGTTCTACTGGCAAGAAATTAGCCATGCATTTTAATTTTGATAGGTGATATTTTGTGTAGCAGTTTATAAAAGCAAAAGGCATACATTCTGGCACTAGTAAATATTACTTTACTGCTTTTCATTAAAATATTAGACAAATCTTATACACAGAAGAAATGAAACATGTCAAACATGTTCTTTCTGCAAGTTCTATGAATAAGCTTATGAATAAGAACTATGGAGATTCAGAAAGTTTCCCCAATGTACATGCTTGTTTTAAGGTTATGTGCATGAATGTGGTTTGATTATCTGGTTCCTCAATTCAGCCTCCTGCCTGGATGTGAGCTGAGTTCTTGTAATACATCCAGTAGATAGAATGTTATATTCTTCTGCAGCATATTAAATAAAGGTTAAGTTTCTAAGGTGGGGTTATTCTGAAAAAAAAAAAAAGATATCACTTACAGTCCTTTTGGGGGTGAAAGACAGGTGCTTCATTTTTTAATTATACTAATGTTTTTATAGTAGATGTTTTACTGGATTATTTGTAACATTCATTTTTAAGTGCTGCTATTAGCTGTTGCCTTCTAAATAATTCTAAACAATATAAGATTTTAAAATGCAATTACTATCATAAACAAATATATTTTGTATAATAATATCTGATAGTTTATATACAAAGTCAGAAAGTTCATGTATGAATGTTTTATTTTTACTTATTCTCATCCTGATATTCTGTGGCATGCATTACACTATTAGTGTAAGACAAGGTACTTTACATTCCTGCTTAAAAGTTTTGTGATATTAACATTTCCCTTACTGTTAATATTTTTCTTTAAAAATAATAACTTGTGTCATATTTTATAATATAATTCATGTTCTATGTTTCATAATGGTATTTTATTGTATAATATTTTCCAGGTTCACTAAAAAAACAGACTTCTTTTCTAAATTTGGATATTTTTATATGTTCTCATGTTGGTTTTGGCTTTTAAATAAATACATAATATGGTTAATGGCAAAATACTGTTTTATTTTTGAAGTTGTGATTAAGATTTTGAA
Organism: Orientallactaga bullata; assembly: GCA_004027895.1. Taxonomy (NCBI): domain Eukaryota; kingdom Metazoa; phylum Chordata; class Mammalia; order Rodentia; family Dipodidae; genus Orientallactaga; species Orientallactaga bullata. The sequence continues at coordinate 22,989 of PVKW010004719.1, forward strand.
TGTTTTTTCTAAAAGTATATTTGAAGTAATTTGTTAATATCTATTAATCTCATTAAAGAGTTTTGCTTTCTTATATAACATACTATTAAATTTCTGAGGTATTGTGTAGTAATAACTAGCACTCTTATATAAACAAATTATTCATAAATATTAATACAGTTATTTAAGATGTATATAAATGTCAAGTGTAATTTCAGTGTTATTACAATTTATATGAAAACTGTTAGAATTTGTAACTTCTAGTTAAAGATAAGTTTTAAAGTATTTTTTGATTTTCTAGAAATGATACAAAATAGTGGGTTATCAGCCGGGCATGGTGGCACAGGCTTTTAATCCCAGCACTCAGGAGGCAGAGGTAGCAGGATCGCCATGGGTTCGAGGTCACCCTGAGACTACATAGTGAATTCTAGGTCAGCCTGAGCTAGAGCAAGACCCTACCATAAAAAAAATAATAATAATGGGTTATCAGACTAATTTACTAGTTATATTTTCCTTCAAGTAGATATTAATCTCAAGCATATCACAAGCAGAGTCATCCCAGGCAGGGCATGTCACCCCTGTTGGAGCAGCTGGCTACTCTTCAGTCCATTGTTCAAGTTTTACTTCATACTCAAAAATGCAAGCTTGTAAAACCCAATAGGTTTAAATTTAATAAAGTAGTATCAAGTTAATCTTTTTGGTTAGTGAAAACTGTTTAAACTTGATCTTTCCCATAACTTCACAGTGTTTCTCACATGTGCCTGTAGGCTATTCATTCATAAATAGTGTATCTTAGAGAAAAGAAAATCAGGTGATACATTGAAGTATGGTCCAAGTGAGACTGTGTGATGTGCCACCAAGCAGCACTTAGCACATCTAAGGAAAGGGGGTGGTGGGCATTCCTTCCATATTTGCTATGTAAAGTGAAGAAGTTTAAAAAATGTTTATTAGAGCAGCCAGTGAAAGTCTTCTCCACTTTTCTACTGTTTTATTTCATCTATCATTATTTTATTGAGTATCTACTAAATTCAGGGACTGAATTGCCTTTGACAGGCATAGGAAAATACAAAGATAAGAAGTATATAATTACAGCTCACAAAGGGTCATCAGCTTGTGGACAAGACATACATTTAAGGCAACATCTTTGATGACTAGTCCACACTTACTGTTTGGGGTCATGTCTCTAGCCCTGACTCAGATGCTATCTAATGTAGTACTTCAAAGCATGCTAGTTGGGACGTGTGCCAGGGAAACTTTCTGGCACAGCTGTAGGTCAGCTGATTGTACAGCCATGCCCCCAGGTAGACTACATACAGTGAATGCAAATGAAGAGGTCAATCTAGAAAACTTCCTGAGGCAAAGAGAGACATCTGACTATGGACAGTGTTGCAGTATGCTCAATGATGTTTATTGAGTGAATGAAGTTCTAATCTGCATTATTCCATGGTGCTAGATATTCAAGGAGACAGGAATGAAACTGTGGAAAGGATGGAGCAAGTCAATATATTATTAGAGCATAAGGATAATAATTGAATGAAACAAAGATACATTTTTGTTTGAAAATGCATATTCCTGGGTTCTCCTGGCCATATTCTGAGGTAAATATATATATCCCATTTTTGTGGGTAGAAAAGCATCATGAACACATGATATCCCCAAGGAGACAGGGTGTGCAGAAATGTCTTTCTCTGGCTATGCTGATAATGAAAGGAAAATGAAAGGTTGGGTAAAAGGTGATAGACACATGAGATCCAGGAGAAGTGAATATGAGCAGGTGGAACTCAGCTATTAAAAAGCCTGTAGAGGTTCCAGGATTATGGTTTCAAGCACGGATTGAGGTGTTTTATTCCAGTCCATGTAAGTGGGCTAGTGGTGAGAATTCTTCAGTGTGTAGTGAGAGCTGGGGAGGTACCATAGCTGAGGTGATGATTATGCCTCTGTATAAAATATTTAAATAAAATAAAAATAAAGAAATCCTAAAACCATCCTTTTTCACTAGCTAGCTTAATGATTGTACATTAAATTTCTTTAGCAGTCTTCCTCCTACTTCTCTATAAGGGAACCAATCATGAAATCAGAAGATGTGTGGTTGTTAAGTTTACTCAAGGTTTAATTCAAAGCCAGATGGATATGCTTCTGTACATGTATGGTGAAAACTAACGCATTCATGTGGTAGGTGGGATGATGTGACCTGTGATGATGGTGGTGACAGTAGTGATACTGACTGTGCCCAAAGCAGCCTACTTCTTTTTCATGTTTCCTACATGCCATACACAATTCTGCATGAAATTACCCATTTAACACTTATAACTAGCCTGCGTTACAAACTTTATAACACTTCATTGTAGAGGTGAGAAAACAGATTGGGTGGTCTGTGAAGATTAGTCAGGCAGCACAAAGCCATGGCTTGTTGTAAACTGGAGGCTACCCTCTCCTGGTGTCCTAGTATTATTACCAATTGAGGCATGCTTCTGCCTTCTACTCTCTTTGCAGCTTCCCATATTGTGTATATGTCTTAAATATAAACTCCTAAACAATGTGGACAAATTTTAGTCTTTGAAGTCTTGACATTTTTTTCTATTTAAAGCATAGATCAAATGATGACCAAAGTCAAGCTTTTTGTTCACATTCACTTAGAACATGTCCTTTTGCATTAGAGCATGTCTTTTTTATTTATTTTTTAATAGTTATGCACATAATGTGAATACGTTCATGTTGGTGCCATTGATAGCCTCCTCCCTGTCCTCACCTCTCTGAAGGGACCCTCCTCGTTGGGGAATGTGTGTCGTGCATTGAGGAGGTATCCATCAGTTATGTGGAAGAGGCAGTGTCTCTGCGGATAATGACACAACTTGTGGAGATAATGTCTTTTTAAGGGTGTTCATTTTATTGAGGGGTCTCTTTTACAAAACCACCATCCTCAACATGGTAGGGAAAGTCAGAGCCCTTGGTGATGATGACTGATGACTCCCTTCATCTGGGAATCCAGAGAACATCTCAGCCTCCACTTCAGGTCAGGCACTCAGTTCTTTTCTTGCTGAATTCCTTACTGTCCTAGGATCCATACTTTGCCACAGAATCTTTTGGTATTCTTCAGCCGCACTTTCTCCGGTTTCTATAGAAGAAGAATATTAGGATTGTTGAGTTTTCATCTTGCCAGCAATGGGAGCAGCCTAATTTTAAAAATAGCACAAAGGATAGTATGCTTAGAGGAGATTATGTAACACAAATATAAGAAGGACATGTTGAACTTGTAGCTCATCACTATGTAGTAGACCTCTGTGTTTTCTGTTTGATATTACATGTTATTTTTGAATTGTCATATTATTAAATCCTAAATTGCCTTAAAATGTTTTATATTTCTAATACTGTTGTTAGGCAAAATATATTCATTTAAAACAATTCAAGCTCTTCTCTGACAGGCTAATATAAAGTTATTTTATGAGATTATAAGAAAAGTCTTCACTGAACAATTTTTGAAATATATTTACTCAGGATATCTTAGCCAACAGTCATTAAATATGATAATTGAGCTTTAATTTTATTATAGCACATGAAACAGAGGAATTACAATGTTATATGTTCTGTTAATCTTACAAGAATATGTGGATGGAGAATGCTAGAAAGAAGAAATTAGAATAACAAAATGTTTATCTAGTCTTTCAACTTTCTTAACACCCCAAAGTGAGATAACTGAATAAAACAATGTACAACGGGGGCTACAGCAGCTTATGGATTTCATTAGTAAACCATGCTTATTTACCAGGCAAGAATTTGTCTGTACTAAACTCTGATGAGTAAATCCAAGTAATTTAGACATAAAGGGACATTAAGGACATGCTTCTCTGCTTTCTAGTCTGCAGAGGAGGAAAGTCCAAGTCTGCTGGCCACCATTACCCTGGTAATTAGTAGTAGAGCCAGAGTGAAAGTACAGACCTCCAGTCTTTATTTCCTTGCCAAGACACCAAAATTTTTTTAAGGACTTAAAACATTTTAATGCAATGTATCAATACTGATATTTTAAGTGCTAGAAAATCACAGCTCATTTCACGTTATTCTTAATTTTTAAAATTACTTTTAAGCACATATTCATGCTCACAGTCTACCTAACAAACCTTGAGGAGATGTACCATCACTACTGTGGGTCCATGCTGATATACTATATATAGTGATAGACAGCACAAATCTTGGTGAGGATGACATACTTGCATTGATGTCATATGGAGGTCAATCTTATCACTGGGTGGAGGCAGTTGAAGCCTGATGTCAAAGTCATCCAGCAGATAAGGTTAACCATGCAGATAAGGTTAACAGAGATTCTAAGAAATGGAAAAGCAACTCTTGCTTCTTCAAAGGAGAGAAGCCATTGATTTTGGCTTTCATTTGGCTTGGCGTCATGGTCACCTATGTGTATAGTCAGATGAGCTGCTGTTCCAAACAAAACTAAGCGTAGGGACTGAATACTCATACCTGGTTTCTTCTTTCACACTCACTCACTGAGTCAGCAAGCCAACCTACTCCCAGAGGCATCCCTATCTCAGCTCTCCATAACACTGTGGATACAAGCATGCATAGCCATACCAGACTTTAACCTGAGTGTTCAGGATCAAATTCAGGTCCTCTTGGGTGCTCATGCTTGCGTGGCAAGTGCTTTTACTAACTGGTCCACCTCCCCCAAACTCCAGATATCTATATTTAGTAAAAATGTATCCCAGAAATATTTGGGACTTATTTACACTCTTAACATTTGTATTGCATATCTGAAGGTTCCAGAAGAAAATCACATTTAATTGAAAGAGTGTCTCATATTTTCTTAGTATTTCTGTCTGTAACATCTGGCACTCCACACACACAAGGTGGTCTAAAAACCATTGGAGAGCAGTTCAGAAGATGCATCTGCAGAGCAGCAAGGAGGACGCACCTTGCTAATATCTAGAGAGAGTGCCTGAACATATCTGTTCCTCCATTCTCGACAAGTCCACAACATTATAACAAGCTCAGTTTCTTTGCTGATTCCCTTTCCGAGTTCAGGAAAATAGGCAAATTCTCAAACTCCATCCCTACCTTATCCTCCCCAATGTCAGCCCTTCCTCCTCTCAACCAATTAAACCAACTTTAGTTTTTGCTAATCTTTCCTTTTTCTGAATCATGCAAAAAAAGGTCTAATCAAGACTGCACAAATAGACAGTCAAGGGGACAGGGGAGAGAAAGAGAGGAAGAGAAATTTTAGGTCCACTTTTCCTGGTATTATTCATGTAGGAATGAGTGTTTTAAGGCACAGCATGTCTGCTAAAGTAGAAATTCAGATACATGTTATCCCCTGACAGCTGCTTGAAGATTTGGTATCAAATATACTCCATACAGTCTCCTTTTGTAAGTAGCCTAATGTAAAGAAGAAAAAAAGATATTGTTATCATGGTGTAAGCTTCATTTTCTGGAATTTTTCATTCAATACACAGGCTTCCACTACAGAACAAGTATATGATACAAGATCAATAAATCATCGGTTGTAACAGTGTCTGATATTCATATTGGGGTGGACAGACTATGTCCAGCAGTTGGTGGATGTTTTCTAGGGTCATTATAGGTCATTGCAGCAGTCCATTAGACTTGGTGGGCATGGACACTGGCCTGAATCCAGTAGTTATCTTTACTAAAGAGGCTTTGGCCTGGGTAGGAAATGCAGTACTCTTCATGGCTATATCTGTAAAATTAAACCCTGCTGCTTAAATTAATCGAATAAGTGTTATTGTGAGAATTTGGATGAAATAATATAAAGGTTGGAATTTTCAAACCTCTATTTTTTTTTTTTTTTTTTACTGGACAAAGGAACAAAAGAAGTGTAGAAAAAAAATTTACTTTGGTCTCTACAAAGTAACATGTATTCCAGGGTCCTGTAGAGTCTGTTAGGAGCTATCAGAATAAACCCATGCTGAAATGTCCACAGAGGGTGAAGAATAATACCTGCTAAGCAGAACAAGTGGCAATACTGATTTTCCTGAGGCAAAGAGAGAGATGAAAGTGCCATACCACAAGAGTAGCTCCATGGAGGCTCATGGTCCTAGTGAGGATTAAATAGCCATGTGTATGGCACAATGCAGGTCAGGCCCTAGCCAGACCGCATGCCAGAAGAAACCAGGAAGTGGCTGATCCTTTTGAGATGTCTCAGAACTTTTGCTCAGTGCATCCCCATCACCCAAACAAACCAGGTTCTACTACAGGGAGCTATTTATCAATTGGAAGAGGCAATCCATCATGAACCACCATATAATACCTTATCCACCATTTCTCATTTGTACTCTAGTCTTTTTCAGGTTCCATAGTTGATTCTCACTAGCTGGGACCATTTGCATGCCACAGAGCCACCACCACTTGGCCCTCCCATGCCTCCTAGGCAACAGCCACACCCCTCAGGTTTTCTCACCAGGATGGTGGGTAGTCAATGATGGGTAAGACCCCATGAGATGGGGCAACCTAAGACAGGCACCATCACATGTGATGATCCCTTGGGGCCTGAGGTCAACAATGGCTTGGCAAAGAACCATGCCTCCTAGGGTTGCCAACAATAAAAACAAAAAGGAGGATACGTATGGCACAATGTAGATCGGGCCCTAGCCAGACAGCATGCCAGAAGAAAGCAGGAAGTGGCTTCTGTGAGCACAGCGTCCTTCGCAGGCCTGGCGTGACAACAGCTACAGTCCCATGCTCACGAGAAACCTGCTACGAGATGATCTGTCCGGAGACAGGCTGTCATTGGTCACGAAAAGGGGGCCATCCTATACAATGATTGGCCAGCCAAACCCCTTAAAACCCCCTCACTTCCTTGAATAAACAATTTTGCAGCAGCTTGCCCTCTGCCTGCTTCCACCTAACTCCCAGAGTCTCTGTCGTTGTTCTGTGCCTCTCACCCCCCACTTGGCAGAGACCCTGCCGTCCCTCCTGGGCTGGCTCTAGGAGGGACCCCAACAGCCATGTTCCCTTTCCTTGGGTGCATGAAAATATTAATTCATCTCAATCTGTTTTGTTTTGTTTTGTTTTTCTAGGTAGGGTCTCACTCTGGCCCGGGCTGGCCTGGAATTAACTATGTAGTCTCAGGGTGGCCTTGAACTCACGGCAATCCTCCTACCTCTGCCTCCCGAATTCATCTCAATCTGAAGCTGAGTCACAGACAGACTTTCGGGAAGATCCTCCAAGTCTGAGTGGTAATGTTGTGACGTGGGAAAAGTGATGGATACTCTGTTTTCCTTAAATCCATTTTAGCTCCTCTAAAGTTATTCTTAAGCATCAGCAACTTCAAGCACTATGTTACTTTGGAGTCTTCTCAATTTCAATAAGTGATGATTTGGACAAATGCTAAACAAAAATGTTTTTTTGTACGGTTTTCATGAATAACTAAAGGAAAGTGAAATAACTACCCTTTCCAAACAGAAATGTGAGTAGCTATGTTATCTGTCTACTTATCATTTATATATTCAAATTTTTGACACTAAATTGCTTATGAATATAAACCATTTCACATGATGGTTACTCTTGGTGCACACTTGTTTATCACAAAACCAGCTTATTTCTGGTACAGACTTAGTTATCACAAGACCAGCAAGAGGAATGTTCTAAGGTCTCTTTTGCTGATGCAGTCTTGGAAACCATCTTTTAGAAATGACCTTCCACTCCCTAATCCAGAAAACTTGGGCTGTTCTGTGATTAGCTTAAATCCATCACTCCTTTATGCGTTTATCTTAGGCTCACCACATTAGGTCAATCCCTCTGAAAACCTTCCCTGGCTTTCCATTATACCCACCTGTGCTTACATTTTTCTTTAGAAAGCACTTCCCTAGAAAGATATGCCATACCCTTATATCTAAAGTATTTCTACCCACATGATCAAGAACAGATGGTATTTGTCTTTCTATGTCTAACTCGTTTTGCTTAACCCAATGTCCTCCAATTCCACCATTTTGTTGTAAATGACCATATATCGTTCTTTTTTTCTAGATAGCTCTTTGATATCATGTATGTATACCAGATTTTCCTTCTACATTCATCTACTGATAAGAATTTAGTACTATACATTAGCTATACTGAATGGCGCAACAATAAACATCGATATTCAAATGTCTTTGATTTGCTTATATCATTTCCTTTGGTATGTATCCAGAAGTGAAAAACGGGGTGCTAAAGATTTGATCAGAATGTGGAGCAATGATTAATGGGAGAAAGGGAAAGCAGAGAGAAGTTGCCTAACTGGTAACCAATTGGTACTTGGACAGAAGTAATAAGTTGTAGTATTCTGCAGCACAATTTAGGAATGGTAGTTCATAACAATGTGTGATTTTTTTGAAAAACTAGGAGAGAGAAGGTCAGTACTCCCAAACATAATAATGTAAGGAGTAGAAAGATTGATGACTCTGATTAGTAAATATAAATTGTAAACATATATATGAATATCACAGTATACCTTATAAGCAGATATAATTTGTTAATCAAAAGTTTAAAAAACACAAATTTTTTAAAGTATCAATGGGGATGGTAATGTTAACCACCCTAATATAGCCATCATGCTTTGTATATGTGTATCAAGTTAATACTCTGTACCTACCAAATTGGTACAATTAAAATAATAATTAAAAAAATATTTACACTCTCCAAAAGCCATTTTTCCTTATTCTTGGCACATATCATCAGAAATATATTCTACTAGCTTATATATAATAATTTCTTAAAGGATAACAGTTTTACCTGTCGTAGTTACATAATTTCTTCACTCCCTATATAGACTGATAGGAACCAAGGACTAAACAAAATTAATTGCCCAGCGATGAGCATGAGCAAGCCTTCAGATGACCTGCTCTGTTGGATTTCTCTGAACCCTGCAATCCTCCTGCCCTGCCTTAGAGAAGCCCAGTCAAAATGTTTGAATACCACATCTCACTTCCTAATGTCCAAATCTGTAAGCTAAATAAAATGGCTCTGGTCAGCTGGGTCAGCAACATTGAGGGTATTTGCTACACAGCCATAGTAACCCAAAAGGGAAAACCAAACTTAAGCCAGAATTCATCTAACAGGCTGAAGTTAACTATGTTACAAGTTTCAGTAGTCAAAGACAACCATCACTTCCCAAGGCTAACACAATACTTTCCCCAGCCGCATCACCTTTAGCAGCCTGCTGTGTAATCTACTTCCTATTACAGAGATGGGCAAGAAGCTGAGGGAATAAAACTAATCTTATCTCATCCTTCCTTTAATAAATCATATCCTTTTATTTCCTTATTTCCTCTAAAACAGTTGAATTCCTGGGATTAAAGACTCATTTATTTTTCCTTTCCAATTCTAGAAACTTTCTTGCTTCCTGGATAGTATAAATTAGCATATCTTCTGGTATTCTGATGTGGAATTAGTTGTAGATGCCACCCTAACATTTCCTTCAGTTAGGACCCAAAGCCACAACTGCTCTGAATTTCAGAAGCAGAAGACACAAAACATAGTAAGAACAGAAGACATAGATAAAAATTAAAAGCACAGGAGAAAAATTAAGAAAATAATATAAAACAATATGTACTATTGACCATTCTGTGTGCTAGCAGGGGACAGGTTTCATGCATTTAAAATGTTACAATAGCCATAATGCTGCATGTGTTTTATTCCATTTATATGCTACCCACAGTCTAGCACACTACCTAGGTGGGCTGTCTCTGGGATCCACCCTCTAAATCTACAAACCAAGTGGGTCTTTTCCTTATATAACTGAATCTGATAAAAGAACACATTTTTTATCTTATAAAGTCTGTGGCCTTCTTCCTGTCACTCTCTATGCCTGCCTCCCTTTGCTCTGGCCACAGGGATAAAATGAGTCTGGCTTCTCCCCACTCCACCCAGCCAGGCTGGATGGAGGGGACAGCATAATACTGTTTCTTGGTTTGGGGGAACTTTTCTGCTTGCCTTTTAGTTAGTGTTAACTTCTAATGTTAATTACATATATGATTTTCCTCTGGTCTCTGAATCTCTTATACATTCTCTTATTTCTCTTATACACCAGATCTATCACATGGATGCTTTCACTAATTCTATACCTATTACCTGTGGAACTGCACAAAACTTGGGGTAGCCATGGATATAACTCTCATTACTACTCATTTCTTATCTGAATTTCTTGGTATCTGCTTTGATATTTTCCCTCTGCTATTCTTTCTTAAACTCCTACCATTTGCCCTCTTAACTTCTTTACATAGGAAAGCGCAAGGTGGATGCTATGTGTATTTCTTCTAAACCTCCCTACATCTAATGCCTAAGTTCTGTCTTCCACATGCTTGCAGCCTTACTCCAGTCTTTCCTTAAAAACCTCAATTTCTCTTAAATGAACCTTATGAAAAATGCAGTATTTTGCACCTGGGTGCATGTCTCCCACTTCCCATGTGCTCATGGCTCTGCTCTAGCCTTCTTCCTAGATTACATTTTCTCTTAACCCCACAATTTATTTTTTCCTCTTTAAATAAACTTAATAATTCACAATTTATCCTTCTTAAGTTAATTTTTATCAATTCTTTGTTAAAAATAGAACAAGACCCAAAATTGGATTTCATAAACTTGGGAATACCTTCTGAACACCCAAATCCTACATCAGTAGGATTTTCCACTGTATATTTGAAAGCTGAATAATTCAGGGAGCTGATTTAATTCCAAAGTCGAATGCACAAAATCATATATGGGAAAAAGATTTCAAGAGCCAAAGAGATGAGTGATTTCATTGTAGCAGCATACTAAATGCCCATGGACACGGTTCCAGATGCACATCACATCTAACCATCAAAAAACAACTTGGTTTGAATTATGGTGTGTCACTAGAGAAGAATATCCATAATTCCCTGACAGGGATATTAAAATAATCCTTCTTCTGTTATGTATTTCCAAGAAGCTAGATTTTCTTCACATAGTTTTACTGAAAGGCAAACCCATGTTCATAGACTGAATGCAGAAAATGTATGTATAGCTAAATATTAAGTTCTAATATGCCAAGTATCAATGAATTTAGGAAAAATATAGTTATCATAAGATAACACAAGATAAGATAACTCCCGTCTTCCTGCACTCTTGCTCCCCTTTCCCTGAGGGCCTTCCTCCACGAGGTTATTAGCATTCACTGTAGGGTCATGAAGGCCTCGTTCTATGTAGAATACTGTGCTTCAGGATATTCCTACCCACTCCATGGTAATCTTTCTTCCTCCTCTTCAGCAAAGTTCCCTAAGATATGGTGGGCCTCCTAGCAGTCTGATTTAGTGTTGAGGTTTCTGTGGCCTCTGGGTTTATACTTTATGGGCTTTGATTGTCCATATTGTCTGTAGCCATCTCCCTGTTGCTTTTTTCAAGCTAGCGGTGAGAGCTATATTACTGTTGCTGCTTCTTCTGCAGTGTGTCCTGGGTCCCTATAACATCATTCTTTTTTTCAATATTTTATTTATTTATTTATTTACTTACTATTTATGTATTTGAGAGAGAGACAGAGAGATAGAATGAATGGGTGCACCAAGGCCTCTAGCCACTGAAAACAAACAAACTCCAGATGCATGTGCCACTATGTGCATCTGGTTACATGGGTACTAGGGAATTGAACCTGGGTCCTTAGGTTTCATAGGCAAGTACCTTAACTGTTAAGCCATCTCTCTAGCCTGCATTGCCTTTTTAAAACTATACATTTCTTATTTTATTTTGTTAGTCCAAAGATCCAACTGAAGACCTCAGTCAGTCATGTTAAGCCAAAGTTCCACCTCAGAGCTGCATCCCTACCCCTAAAATATCAGTTTTTAGTGTGTTATTAGTCAAAGGAGAATTATTGGGGGAGGGGGGATAGAAAAGCTCCAAAATACCAGAGTAAGCATGCTCAAGATCTCAGTCGGCAGCCAAAGAAAAGAAAGATTGAGGGCAAGGTGGGTGGGGGAGGTTACACTTTTTGATTTACAACTCATAGAATTCAGCAGGTTCAACAGTGAAACTCTGACAGCAACTATTAAGATGACCGTTATAACTTTAAAATAATTATATATGAATATAGCCCACATAAGCACAACATTTGGAGCCTTTAGTATTTTTTAAATGTTTTGTTGGGGATTTTATTATATAAACACTGTAATTTGGTTGTATTCCTATCATATCATCTTCTTTTGTCCCCTCTCTCCTCCTCTATTCTACTGAGAACCTTCCTCTTTCAAGGTAAGTCTTCCTCTGTTTTGTTTTCTTGTTCCTTTTGTCCTCCTCAGTTGTCTATGCCAAATACTGGGTTTCCTAAGACAAAAAGTTTGAGATATGGGCCATCCATGCCTGTTCTCTCCAATGTTTTGATCATGAAGTGATGTTGTATTTTGTTAAAGGCCTTTTCTGCATCTATTTAAATGATCGTGTGATTTTTGTATTTAAGCTTGTTTATGTGGTGTATTACATTGACAGATTTCCATATGTTGAACCATCCCTGCATTCCAAGGATGAAGCCTGCTTTATCAAGGAGCATAATACTTTTGATGTTCTATTGAATTCGGTTTGCAAGGATTTTGTTCAGGATCTTTGCATCTATGTTCATCAGGGAAATGGGCCTATAATTTTTCTTTCTTGTGGTATCTTTGCCTGGTTTTGGAATTAGGGTGATACTAGCTTCATAGAAGGAGTTGGGTATCTCTCCCTCTTCTCTGATTGTGTGGCACAGTTTGAGAAAAACTGGTTTCAGTTCTTCCATGAAGGTTTGATAGAATTCAGCTGAGAAACCATCTGGTCCTGGACTCTTCTTTTGGGGGAGGTGTTTGATTACCTCTTCAATCTTGAAGGGTGTGATGGGTTTGTTTAGGAGATTAATCTGCTCTGGGCTCAGCTATGGTAGGTCGTATGTATCTAGGAATTCATCCATTTCCTCCATATTCTCCTGTTTTGTGGAGTAGAGGTTTTTGAAATAAGTCCTGATGATTCTCCCTATTTCACTCATGTCTGTTGTGATTTCTCCTTTTTCATTTCTAATTTTGTTGATTTGAAGTGTCTCTTTTTTTCACTTGATCAGATTGGTCAGGGGCTTATCAATCTTGATAATTTTTTCAAAGAACCAGCTCTTTGTTTCATCAATTTTCTTAATTGTCCTCTTAGTTTCATTAATTTCTGCTCTGATCTTAATTATTTCTCTCCATCTGGAGCTTTTTGGGTTGGCTTCTTCTTGTTTTTCCAATGCCTTTAGTGGATGGTTAGGTTATTGATTTGGGATCTCTTTTTTTTTTTTTTTTTTTAATGAAGGCATTTAGTGATATGATTTTTCCCCTAAGGACTGCCTTCATTGTGTCCCATAGGTTTTGGTATGATGTGTTCTCATTTTCGTTCAATTCTAGGAATTTTGCAATTTCATTTTTTATTTCATCCACATCCCATTTATTATTTAAAAGTGTGTTGTTCAGTTTCCAGGAGCTGGAGGGATTCCTGGCATACTTTTTTTTGTTAATTTCTAGCATTACAGCATTGTGGTCCAATATCATGCAGGAAATTATATCAATTTTCTTGAAAACATGGAGGCAGGCTTTGTGGCCCAATATATGATCTATTTTAGAAACGGTTCCATTGGCTGCTGAGAAGAATGTGTAATCTGTAGATTTGGGGTGGAATGTTCTGTATATGTCTGTTAGGTCTAGTTGCTCTATGGTGATGTTGAGCTCTCTTTCTTCCCAATTAATTTTCTGTTTGGATGATCTATCTATTGTTGATAGTGGAGTATTGAAGTCCCCGACTATGATGGTGTTGGTGGTTATTTCTGTTTTGTTGTCAAGTAGTTTTTGCTTTATAAATTGTGGTGCACCTGTGTTTGGTGCACAAAGATTGATAATTGTGATATCCTCTTGTTGGATTGTTCATTTGATAAGTAAGAAGTGGTCCTCTTTGTCTTTTTTGATTACTTTTGGCTTGAAGTCTATTTTATCTGATATTAGTATAGCAACACCTGCTTGTTTCTTATTTCCATTTGCTTGGAATATCTTTTCCCATCCTTTCATTCTGGGAAGGTGTCTATCTTTAGTGGTAAGATGGGTTTCTTGAAGATTTCTGCCAGAGTTCTTGATGACCCACCAAAGGTTAATGGTAAGACTCTACTGCCGAAGACATCATACGCAGGTGAGACAAAACATGGAGAGACCTGGTCGGAATCTGGAAGAGGGTCAGTCCCCAGACAGTTAGCTAGTCTAGTGCCAGAGGGTACTACATGATCAACTGGGGGAAAATGACCAACTTGCCCAAACAACTCACAGTCTAAGCTACCCAGCAGGAAACAACCTGATGTAATGTTCAAACAAGTGCAATAGTGGCACAGACCCATGGTGGGTAACCAACTGCTCTTGATTTGGTTATTAGGTCCACTCTGTGGAATGGAACTCATTGCTGGAACTGGGAAATAAGTCAAAACCATGTACAAAAATAAGCCCAGTCTCCAAGATCAAGCTCCCAACAAATGCAGGCTAGAAGACGGCGTACACATATAAAATTCTCTCTAAAATAACTATGGCCCTTCCATCTATCTAGTACTAACTTCTATCTCCATTGGAGAATTTGCTTATCTTTTTCGGATGGATGACGAACCTGAAGAGAGGGTCAGCCTATAGCACCTCACCAGGGACCCAGCTGAAATCATAGAGTAATGTGGGAAAAGGGCAAGAGTACAGCTTTCTTGGTGAACCCAATACCAGAAAAAGGCTGAAGGAGATAAACACAGAGAACATCCAACTCCTACTAAGCCAGATATCCAGAGACAGAGAGGCTCCCAAAACCTCATCACTGAAGTAGAATTAAAATGATCCCAACGTGGCTCAGGGAAATTCAGGGAAGAGGGGCGGAGAGTGTTAGAGCTACAAGTTGGGTCATTATGCATAGAGAGTTTGCCTATCCCCCATAGCTCTTGAGTACCCCCATAATGCATGACCCACACTCCCCAATGATGAGGGTACCTTCGGAGGGAGGAGGACAGGGAGGAGGATAATGGAGTCACCAATATGAATATAAAATTAGAATAATATAAATTTTTAAAAGTTTGAGAATTTCTGGAACTGAAAAAGAAGTGGAGACTTGGAGACTCTTATATGATTATACAAAAGAGCGAAGCATGTAACAACTTGTAGATTGGAGATTAGAATTTAGAACTGTAGCAGCCAAACCTTTATAAGTCACCACATAGTAAGAAAAAGAAATACATCAATTACTGAAAGGCTGTTTAGAAAAGGAAACCAATGAATTGAGTCTTTGAGTCTGTAAGGTTGGGGCTGGGGGAAGTAAATGTATTCATTCATTCATTCATCAGGTAGTTATAGCATGCTTGAAGTTTCAAGGCACTGTGCCATGGTTTGGGGGAATACAAACATGATTCAGGCAGGCCCCTCATAGGAAAATATACTCATTATGTTAGGAACTTTAAAAAGTCCCATTCCTCCAGTATGTTGAGTTGTGCTTTTATTTTAAGTACCACAGGCTGTGTGTTTTGGAGGATTAAATAGTGACTTTCAGTGTGTGTAACTTATTTAAACATTTGCCTGTTTTTCTCTGTGTAGATCTTGTGTGCCTCTGGCAGTCATGATTCAGTTGATGACATAAGCACTTGCATGCATGGAGCTCAAATCATTTACAAAGTACAGTACAGTGGATACAGATGCAAGACTGGGCCAGGCAGAGGAAGGGATCTTTCCTAAGTCTGCAGATCTGGGAACTCTTTAGTTAATGTAAGCAATAACTGTTCCCTCTTTCATGGGGTTGTGACTCCACCAAACTCATTATTTAGTTCACATTTAATACAGGTTTTGTTTTATTTTGTTGTTGTTTGTATTTTAGGTAAAGTAGAACTAATGAATTTATTTGGTTATTGTTCAAAGGCAAAATTTTATGTAGGAAAAACAACTTTACAGGCAAGGTTTGGTGGTATTATGCACTTGTAGCCCTAGCTACTCAGAAGACTAGGGCAGGAAGCTAATTTGTGCTTCCAGGGTTCTAGGCCTGGGCAACATAGTGAGATCTCCATTTAAAAAAAGCAAAAGAACGGGGGT